>MU227197.1:2288824-2299272 GCA_018584345.1 Thuja plicata | reverse complement strand
TATATATATATATATATGTTCGTGGCTGAATAGACGCGACTATAAACAAGACCTTAGTCGGCCTAAAAACAATATTCACAATGCTTCCAAACAAATTGGCTTAAGCGTGTTTACAATAATGTTTAATACATGATTAAAAACTTATTACAATAGGTGCTTAGCCTTTACAAAACAAAAGATTACACGCTAATCAAAAAATTGAAGTCTGCTTCATACTCTATTTTATGAACTACTAGTGTACTTGATATTTCTATAACTTATCCGTACTGAAATTCCATACCATGTGTGTATAAGATAAGAATAACAACATATCATAGAGCTTATTTCTGAAGGCACTTAGTTTGAATCGGTTGTACGCATGTCCGTTGGTGCTCTGATCATCTGTATATCTTTGTTTTGTCCTGTCTTCTATACTTAGTCAATTTCCACTTCAAAGTTTGTTGTCAATACTTCATATGACTTTGTTGTCATAATGAAAACACAAAATAAGTCATATTTTCTCTGGGAGTCAACTTGCCAACATATGATACATTGTATAGGCATTGTAGTTTTGGAGAAGGAAATTTGTATCAGGTAGAAGCAAGTGCACCTCTTGCAAGCATAAGATGTTAGTGGACATTATGTCGTGGTAATTTATAATATCATGTTTGTGTGCATTAAAGCTACGAGTGTTTAATGTGCATAATAGTATGTGTGATGCATGATTTGAGTAGGTCATCTGATTTTCAAGTTGCCATTGTGCATCTGACTCAAGCCGAGACATTGGTTTATTTTGGGTTTGACTTTAAAATGTTTAGAATCTAAAGGTTTCAATAGGAAAAGTTATTTGATTTCTCTTGTTCGTGAAAGTTTTGTATATGTTAACCCATGTTGTGTAATTCAATTTGGATCAAATGTGACCCCTACCATTATGATTCCTTTTGATTGATGCATTGTTCGTGCACATGCCATTTGTATTGGGAATTTTTTTCTAATTCTAATTTTGCCACTAGGGAATACTTTTGGAATGGGTCTAGAAATTCAAAGTATGGGAACCCAATCTCTTTCAATGGACTGAATATAGTATTGAGCTAGTTCATTTCTTTGTTGCTGGCCAATTTTGGGGTCATTAAATTTTATCCAGACTATATTAATATCTTGTTGTGTGGTATATGCCTTGAACATTCCATTTGATCCATTTACAATGCCATCTTCTATATTGTAGTTTCCTCCAAAAATATCAACAAGAATGTTTGGTTTTAGTGCTATTTCGGTTGGGAGTGTTGATGCATGGTTGTATAGCCGGGTTACATTGTAGTTTTTTTCTTCATGGTCAATTGCATCTAATTTAATGAGGTTTCCAGGAACTATAGATAAAACATTATTGTTGTGTGCATCGACATCCTTTCTCCTATAAAATAAGTATGGAAATGTTGGTTCAATGGGTGGTGGACGTAATCAATTTTTGTTAAGGTACTGAATATCATTGATCATTTGTATTCCTATCGTATTGTATTGAGAATTGAGATAAATTGTTATTCCTTTTGGCGCATTGTCATTGTCAATGAGTAGCACTTTATATTGTCTGTCCAAAAAGTGTGAGGCATTAATTTTGTTGATTTTGGTTTGTTGTCAAACACAGCTGAGTCAAGTATAGGGACAGCTTGATATCAGTCCCCACAAAAAATTGTATCAAGGTTACCAAAGCACACAGTAGGCGATTGCATTATATCACGTAATCATTTGTCAATGTAGCACAAAAATGTTGAACCTACTAATGAGATCTCGTCAATGAGGATTACATGTAATTGGTTGTACTTCTTTGACATTGTATCAAGTGTTTCTGTGTTGAGTGGGACAAATTCAGATTTTTTGAAAGGTATATGAAAGGATGAATGCAATGTTGTTCCACCAATGTTGTAGGATTCTTTTCTCGTATAAGTTGTTAATAGGCCTTTAGGTTTATCTGTATCATTGTCAATTTTATTGTTATAAATGTGAATAAGGGCTTCGTAAATGGATTTTGCAGTAAATGTCTTTCCGGTCCCGGCTCCTCCTGTCAAGAACAAATGCAATGGATTTTTTAGGTCTTTTAACTTTTTGATAACAATGTCCTTGACTATTGCTTGTTGTTCTTTATTTAGCATTCTTCTCAATTTGAAGTAGTCATTGTTGTCCATTATTTGTGGATGTCGTGTCATATCGAATCCTTTTGGAGGTTTGGTATTTATGGTTGTACAGAGCGTGGCTTGCATATATTCTTGAATGTCATATTGGTATTCTTGTTTTTTTTTTTTTTTTTGAAGCCCATGTTGTCAATGTCCCCATCATTTTTGTTTACTTCATCAATTGCTTTGTCAATGTCACCCCATATAGTGTTCGTGTTGTAGAAAAAATTTGCATGATTGATTTGTATGATGATGCTTATGCAATATGGCTATGTTTGGTTCTAAATCATTTGTTTCACATGTTATGTACTTGTCAATGAATTCTAAAATGCTTTTATTGATATGCTTGCCATAGATTGGTACATTTTGAACCCAGATGAGGAAATGATCATGTTCATTTCCTTGATTTTGGAATTCAGTTACTGAGAAACAGTCTAATAGATTTCCAAAGAATGAGTGGTCTGCAAATATAAAATTTTAAAGTGCATTTATCCTATGTTTATAGTATCTTGTACAAGTTATTAGATCTTTTTTATGAGTTGGTATGTTTGAGTCTGATTGGTAATGTTGAAATTTTGTTTTCTTGATGAATGGTGAGATTTGTGTAGTTCTTTGAGTGTGTTTGTGAGAGGAAACCATTTTTTTTCAGCACTAGTAAAGGTGAGGAAAAAGGTTGGTGGTCCTAGCTGTCGTATCATTGCGAATACATTTTTTTAAAGTTTTTGTGTGTAGTCAGGATATATTCTTATTCTTTTAAAGTCGACATAACCAATATCTGATTTTAGTATTTTTTCTAGATTTGGTTTATGTTTGACATCTTTTGCTAATAGCTTTCTTCCTTTTAGTTGGCCTTTTTGAATTCTTATCCATATTGTGGATAGTACTTTTTGTATGAGTATCTTAATTGTTTTGAAAAAAAGGCTGGTTGTGCGATATGCAAAATGCCTTTGTGAATATGACAATTCCCATTCTACAATTTTTTTGTAGCTAAAATTTTTCAGAATATCATTATCACGTGGAGTGCCAAAGAATAGTGTTGGAAAATTAATTTCTTCTGTCTTTAAATATTCCAATAGGATATTGTTCTTGGGAAGGTGCAATTTCTATTATTTTTTCCTGCATTTTATGTATATTGATGGATTCAGTGAAACCATGTGTCAAAGTTTCATATGGTTCTTGTTCACTGTCACTGTCTATGTCAATTTCACTTGTAATGAGTTCATTGTTATCTTCAGTTTCATTATTGTTGTCTACAGCTTGTTTCCAATTTTCCTTCAATTACGCATCATGCATTTTGTATAATGTTGTTTTTGTTAATTTTTGAAGAGCTTGCATGATCAGATGTGGGCGTACCATGCCTTTTTGGAAGGCATTTTTGTATTCCAATCATCTTTTGAGAGAGACATCAATTGTTGTTGTATTTGTAATTGATAAAGGCAAAGTTGTTTGCACAATGTTTGTGTCAACTGTAACATTAATAATTGAACCAGTTAGGCCCATTTGGGATCTTTTGTAGCCTAGTACCCAAATTTGTGTGAAAGAAATTCGTAAGGAAATGAGTTGCTCCTTTAATTGTGTTAACATTTGTACATATTGCAATGCATTAATGGTTCTAATATTATGTGGTGTAGCATACTTAGGAAGAATTGAATTCTTCAATGCAGTATTGCAAATTCCAAAAATAGAATTTATTAACATATTTTCAGCTGATTTGACCAATTTTTGATACGTTTATTTTTGTTCATTTTTTAATATTTTGATGTCTTTCTTGAAACACAATAGTTTGCAAATAGTGCATGTGTATTTTGGCATGTCTTTAATTGTTTTTTCAAACACTTCAATTGGAGATAATGTTTTTTTTTCCTTTTCAAAGGTAAATATTAACTTTTTTTGCAATTTCTGGAGGTTTTGATATTCATTGATTTGTGCATCTTTGTCCATTGCATTGGGTGTTGCAGTTGACTGCTTGTAGGCATTTTTCCCATATTGTCAATGTAAGTTATTGGTTGCATTGGTTCATGATCACTATTGCTTTTGATTAGTTTTTTAAGCTTCTTGAGTGATGTTGGTTGTTGTGTTTTATTTCATGTTCTACATCTATTTGTATTTTGGTTTTGTTGGGAATAGTTAAGTTTTTTTATTTGTAAATTTTGCACTTTGCATGTCATGTTTATTTGTTCTTGTTTCTTTGAGCTCTTCAAAAGTTCTCTGTTGTTATTTTTTTTCATATAGTATTGGAAATTGTACGAGTGGTTCAAAATGTCCACAAAGTGGATTAGCATCATGGAAAAGTAGGGAGTATGATTTTGTATATGACGATTTGTTGAAGTGCAAGTATTGTTTTCCTCTTGTTGATGACCAAACACATATTTGTAGATTTAACCACTTGGATATCCAATGAATACAAAATATATCTCCCCAAAGTCCAGTTTCAGTTTTAGTGGTTGTTGGTTTTGCAGACAGTCACATTCTTTGTAAATAAGTTTCAATGTCCTTAACTTTATGTAACTCATACAAAGTTTGGGGATCCAACTCATTGTTGTAAGAGTCAATTGCTTCTCTTTCATGTCTTTAGAGGCATCTCAAGAAGTAATCAATAGTTCCATTGTGTAGTTGAGTTGATGTATACCTATCATGAAGTAAGAATTCCAAGGTGTCAAATAAGAAATCTCCAACATTATATTTAAATGTGTTTACTCTATATAGGCCTTCTTTCTTTAGCACATCATCAATATCACATTGTATAGTCTGTCTTTTGTTTTCATATTTCTCTACATCTACAATTTCTAGTTTTTGCATGTCGACTTTGTTTGGTGCCTCTAATGTTTGTAAGATATGCATTTTTTGTTCTCCATAGAGAAAGAAGAATGTTCTTATTCATAAAAGATGGTACTAGTGTATTTTTTTTCTGCCAAGTTTTTCTACTATACATTGATATTCTACCATGCTAAATCAGCAATTAAACTTTGTTACTATAATATTTGCAAAACAAAAAGCAGTTGAATATCTGTTTGTTATATATGTAGTATATGATATGCTATGATTTATGTTTTATGTTTGAATATAATAATGCACATAACAACAAGAAAATACTCTACTATTTATGAATATTAAATAGTCTACTATATTTTTGACTAAACAACAAGAAAACAATTCTAGCAAATAAGTGGTTGGTATGTTACGATGTACTGTGCTGCTGACGAATTGGTTGGCTCAATCTTTTATAAGTGTTTTTTGCTAAATTTGGAAATGTGTGCAGCTGATGAATTGGTTGGCTCAGTTTTTTATAAGTGTTTTTTTGCTGATTTTGCAAATGACAATGTCCCTGATAATTTTGGAAAAGCAAAAACATTTCATTAGTCATGGTTGCTGTAGAAAATGGGGAATGAAATGGAAAAGTAAGTATAATTGCTTTTGTAAAATAAAATAGACTACTATTTTTTAGAAAAAACAATAGCAAAATAATGAAACACCTAAATGGATTTTTCATATTCGAAAGTCTTAATATTTTACTACTACTTCATTGAACACTGTTTGGAAATCCAAAGCAACCTCCAGTCTTCATCGAGGGCCTTGTAAACAAAAATTTAAGGTACACTCTACACTACTAGTTTTAGTACATTATCTATTCATTTTCTTTTTAGTTTAAAATTCCTTTTAGTTTTTTTCGAACCTTGTTGAATTCAGTACACCATATGTATTAGAAGCTTTCGGTGTCAATTTAGTCAAATCATATACTACTGTAATAAACTCAAGCCATAAACTTGAAAGCATCCAAGCATTTAATATGAACCTTCACAATAAGAATACACTTGCTATTTGCAAGGGCAAAAAAATAACAACTTTTTGTGAAACCCTTACACCCAGGGACTGGCTCCCCGACAGTTTCTTTCTTTCTTTCTTTGCAACAAAAAATATCACACATGCATATTCAGCAACCAATCATTCTCATCAGTATTCTTATACCACACAATATAACACAAATACATGGAATCAATAGAGGAAGATGAAGATTTATGAGTAGGAAGTATCACGAGAGATTAAAATATAAATAGTGAGTCCAAAATTCTTCCTTGAATCAAAATGATGTACAACAGGTATACATATAGAACACGGTATGGCAAGCACCCTGTCAACCGCTAAGGAAACCACCTAACCACCCTTAGTTAATCAGGGTGTTATTAGTACATGATGAAGAGAGATGCAAAACCATGGGTAAGAAATATAAAACCAAAAGTGAAGTGTGAGCATTGATCCAACAATGGAAATCTCAAATACCTTACACATTTAATTACTTCCTTTAGCAAAATAGTGACTAAATTTGAAGGCTATTTTATTTTTATTTGAGCTGGTGAGAATCAAAGGCTCAACTTATAGTCTACACATAATAAAAAGGTTAAGTTCAAATCTCAACTACCCAGATTATCATCAGTGATAGGAAAAAGGTGTTAAAGGTAAGACTCAAAGGCTCAAACTACAATCCACACATAGTAGAATGGTTTTGTAATCTTGGTTGTCCAGATTTCCTTCAATGATGGGTTAAGGTGTAAAATGTCAAATTGCAATAGCAGATGCAAATTTTCATAATCCCTCATTGAGGCTAGCTAGGATCACTCATAGCTATATGTACAAGGGATCCTAGAATGACTCAAGTATTACACCTACTAGCAAGAGGAGATGCCCCACCCAGACCACCAATGGTAAAAGAGCATCAGCCCTAGTTCTCAGGAAGAGGCTTTGACCAGCTGGATTGGGTATCTACTTGAATATTATTTATTAGAGGTGCTCTGTACTTTGAAGGTCCCCTTAAATTGTGATAATTACTAGTT
Source organism: Thuja plicata (assembly GCA_018584345.1). Classification (NCBI taxonomy): domain Eukaryota; kingdom Viridiplantae; phylum Streptophyta; class Pinopsida; order Cupressales; family Cupressaceae; genus Thuja; species Thuja plicata. The sequence goes on along the minus strand of MU227197.1, from coordinate 2,292,296 downwards.
GAAGTGTTTTAAAATTCAATTCTTATTGCAAAAAAAGTGAGGTATCCCAACACTTAAAGATTTTATTCTTTCTTTTTGTGGAAGAACCTTACAGTAGGACTCGTTAAGAAGGCTTCTGTTCAAAATTTATAATTCCAGTTGGTCCAAGGGCATGGCAATCGTAAGAGATGTAAAATAAATATTACCACAAAAAATATCAGAACATTTTCATTCGTTGTCTAAAGGTGCTGAGGCAGTTCCACTAGCTTTTGACAACATAATATTCATTACAAATTGCTCCTAGTTTATATTGAAGGAGTTATATGTCACCATATATGATGTTGATGACACAATTCTTTTGAACTCAACTACCACTAGAAAAAAATTGGAAGTTCCTTCCATAAGACCCTGAAGTTAGGGAGGATAGAATGACCTTTATGAAGGACCTAATGGAAAAAGATCTGAAAAAAGGCACAAAGATAAATAATTTGGTTTGACAAATAATTTAACTATCTAAATAGGAATATAAGTCATTTCTTCTGGCAACATAGGGTCTCAGACAAAACTTTCCTAATGGTAATTTATAAGTAGATGACAAATTTTTAAAGCAAGTTGTAGTAAACAGTTCCATATCCGATAATATTTTGTGTCAAGGGTTTTACAAGTATCCTCCTAAAACTCCTACCACTCAATAGATGATATATGACTTCATAGAAATTGAAGGAAAAATATTTATTTAGAATATTTTATGGGTACAGGTAACTTCAACAGTGCCAAGAAAAACCAGCCACTTTTTGAAATGTTCATTTGTTCAAATTCATTACAGGATCTTTGCATAGAAATACGGGTGATAAACCCCATTTTATGTGGGTGATACCACAATAGTGGGTCACACTTTATTTCCTAAACAGACATTGAAGTCTACATTTTGAGAAAAACTTTCACATTCGGATGCATATTGTCATTAAACTGTTTGAAATCGGAAGATGAAGTAAACTAGAGTCTTTTCAGATTTTTTGTCTAGATTCTAAATATATTTTTTTTATTTTTTTATGATTTGATTTTAATGGTTTTTTTTTCTCCCACTAAAACTGCTATGTTGCTGAAAACGTCATTTTCAAAAATGTATAATGACTTCGTACAACATAACTTTTTTCCTAAAATAGATATCAATGCGCTTCTTTCTAATTTGGTTTTGTAACATCCATACAGAGGGCATGCAATTGGTTTGATGACATTATCATGATTATTTCATATTGTATGAACGTTTGAAGTAGAGTCAACTGTAATTTTGACATACCTTGATTGCATAGCTGATAACTTGTTGTGTATTCATCGAAATTCAATTTTTTTTTTTGATAGAAAGAAGACTCGAAGCCGGAGGGTACTATTATTATTTTTTTTTAAATTTCTATTTTCTACTATTTTTCATTGAGCGTCAAACCTGGAAGTTTATATTCGATAAAAAAATTACATCTGATGCACGTCAAAATACATAGACCTAATTAATTAAAAATTTGTCAAATATATATTCGTTAGAAAGCTTGTTTAGATTAATTGGGTGGTGCAAAAGGAGGTGTCCCTATTCTTCCATTTGAGCCCTGCGCTTAAGCCCTGAAGCCATGAAAACTGCATATTGTTGTTAGCCTTTGCAGATGGCCTCAATTTTGGGGGTTTCGATAGAAACTACTTTCAATAGAAAGTGGTTTTAAAGAAACTAGAAAGTAGTTTCGATCGAAACTATTTAGTTTCAATCGAAACTAATTTCTATCGAAAGTAGTTTCATGATTTGGCTTTTCTCCAATGTTTAGCAAAGCACTTTTGATCGAAAGTGTTCAATTTCTATCAAAAGTCAAAGATGACTTTCGATAGAAACCTATGTCGGCCTGTTTGGTGTCCTTTTAGGTTCAGAACGATTACATATAAATAAATATATGTTTTTGTCATCTTGTTAATTCGAAAGTTGTAAAATACTTCACAATTTGGAAAAAGAAGAAAATTCTGCAACTTGTGATGGGAAATAAAAAGAGAAGGCTAAATAAGAGTGCACGACATTATTCAGAAGATACTGAACATAGACTACGTGAAGAAGCTTGGGAAAGATATTATCATAATAAACAAGGTACATGTCTATATCTCTTTATCTCTCTCTCTATCCATATTTTAAGTTGATGATTATGACTTGTCTTAATGAAAACAAAGAGGGAAGAATTCAGATGGAAGAGCTCATAGATCCTTCTTTGTTAATTTTTAGCAACAATGTGAGGGAAGATCCTCAAATGGATGTGCTAAACAATGCAAAAAATAGTGCCATTGACAGCTATAGATCAACGAAATGGACCTAATATGAAATATATGAGCTGAAAAAAAGGATGGAAAGGATGGAGAAAGAAATCATAATCAATAACAACAAAAACATAGCAGAGGACAGGGAGCTGGACAACAGAGTAACTGAACTAAAGCATAGGATTGAAGGTATTGAAGCTTCAATGGTTAAAATTGTCGAGCAAAGTTACAACATACTTAAAGCCTCCAATGATAATATCAAGGTTATCATTGACAAGTTTCAAGAACAAAGGGGAAACAAAGAGGATTGGTCGATGCACAGAGACAGGGATCAACTTCCAGAAGATGAAAATATGAAGGGAACTAGAGAAGAAGCCAAACAGAAGGAAAACCAGGAAGCTAACAAGGAGCTGACCGAACTTAGATAAGCTTTTGAAAGAATGACCGAGCTGGAGATACAGGCAGTAGAGATTCTCAGAGATATTGCCTAACTGGCACCCCTAGTTTTTGTTCCTGGCTTTATTGGATATGCGTTCCTGGATTTTTGTTGCTTGTGACTGTTTTGCTAGAACTGCCTATTTCTTGATCGATGTTTTGTAACGCTTATATGCTTTTGATCTCTTTTTATCTGTTGTAGGGTTTTAGGAACCCATCAAAACCTGTTTTCCTTAATCAAAAAACAAATCAATTGATCATGAAATCCCTGAAATAGATTGCATAAGAGGAACTTGTCAAACATGAGAGGATTTGGAAAAATTTCCTTTGAGAGTTGAAGATACTGACATGATGAGGATGGTAAAATGTAAGTGTTACAAGTACATCAAGTCTGAAATGAAAGTTGGGAAAGAGTCAACAAGGTTGGAATATGTAGAGGAGATACATGTTGCAACATTATGGAGAAATTTTGTAAATTAATACAACCATATATGCGTCATGTTTTTTTTGCTAAATGACAAGAAGAATAGTTTAAACTAATAAGAGAAACTTTTCCAGTTGGAACAATTTTATCGGTTGTTGACTTTATAGAAAATTACTCTTTTGTTTCTCAAAAACAACTTCAAGCAGAATACTACTATACAAATCAAGTCACTATCATGGTACATGTTTCTTATCGACATGCACAATTATATTTGGATGGTGTTGAAAGTACATATCAAACACGGGTCATAAAGAAAGAATATCACTTTTACATTAGTGATGATAAAGA
>MU227197.1:2242620-2273038 GCA_018584345.1 Thuja plicata | reverse complement strand
CTATATTTCTACACTCTAAATTTCAGGCTTATTTAACCAGGCGGGAACGATTTTAGTCCTTTGGGATGCTAATTCTAACCTTCCACTCATTATTTGGGATGCATATTTTGCATGTTCATTCCTAGAGCCACTTCATTCTCCTAGGTCAAGCTTCGGGTTGGGATGGCCTCATGGGGCAAAAATGCTTGTAGCTACAACTCACTCCAGTATGCAACAGTTGTTGCAATACCAACATTAAAACTGGTCAAAAACTAAATGTAAACCTGAAAATATCACTCCTTGAATTCACTCCTAAAACATTGGCAAAAAATAGAGCAATTACCCCCACAGAAAAATCAATTATTTTCTCTTAAAAATAAGCGATAACCCTTACTGCAAAATGCCAAAATACCGATCCCCGGCCATGGAGTAAACGGAAAATTATTTTCACGCTAGAGTCAAGATTTCTTAAAAAGCATTTACAAATAATCCCAGTATCAAAGAAATTGTTACCTCTCCAACACTTAAACAACATCCAACTGTTGTGTGCATGGATATATAGGTAGTAGGAAGCCTTTATGTGCTCGGATATGCAAGTAATGGAGGGTGAATGTGGAAAAGAAAGCAAAGTAAACAAGAATAAAGAGGACGGAGATGACAGCGATTAAATTTAATGCTCGGATATGCAGGTAATGGAGGGCGTATGTGTGGAAAAGAAAGAGGATGGAGGATGACACCGATTAAATTTAATGATTCCGAGCTTTGCATTTAATATTAGATGACATATTCACCAATTAACATGACGTTTTGTAAATTTTTTTGCTAATTAATCTCTTTAAATATTAATTTTCTCATTGCATTTTTTGGTTTCAGCCAATAGAATTCTAAATAAAAGGCATTTTCTAAATTTGTTAAATATGATATAATTATCAAACTTTAGAAAATAAAAACAATCTCCAAAAATTCTATAATCTGATTGATCCAAATAAATAAGAATCGCATATTTAATAAATGCAATAGTTACCTGCCTATGACAGGAACTTATAATGTGGTTGAATAGAGTTAAATTTTTAAGAGAAACGACATTTGTAGTCACTAATATACGACAAAGGACTCAAATTTTATATCTATTAACAGGGGTTTGAAGTCTTCAAGGGGTGACTGGGACACGGCATGGGATTTTGAAGATAAAAACAAAGATAGATGTGCTACATCTTTCCCAAATACAAATTAAGACTGTGTGGTCGAAAACTATCATATAATTTGTTGCGTCAAATAGAAGTAAACAAATCAATATTTTCAATGTTTAAAAGTTTGGGGGCTTAGTTGGAAGAGCCACGTCGACAACAGTTTTTAAATGAGTTGGAGAAATAACACGTTTCAGTATGTGGGATTTTTTTAATAAAATGAGTTGTGTTATCGGCTATCTGCAGTTGGACAAGTAGTTCGTAATTGGTTGTTAACTATCTTGTAATCAATTTTGATTTGAGACAAGAAACTGAATAATCATTTCACTGATTTCGTAGAATGTGCTGCTTTTTTAATGTGAATTGTCAAAGCAAATTTCTGAAAGGTGTTTGATTATAGAACTTTCAAAGTGTATGTTTTTCAGGTTTATCTGACAAAGAAGTAAGAATCAGAATCTCAGTTCCTTCTTGCTTGCATAAATTACAGAATTTTAGTTCACACTTGTTTGTATAAGAAAGTCACAGAGTTATATTTGCCCCTAAATGTTTTCATAATTGAATTGAGATGTAACTGAGTTGATGGTCAGATTGGTTGAGTAGGTGCTCAAGTTGTGAAAGAGTTGTTGCTTTTGAATAGGGGTTTGGAGACTTCTTAGGATTGGAGCCCTTAAAGATTGTAATTGGTTTCAGATTTGTGAAGCTGGATTAGGAAAGTATATTTTAGCAGCATTACTCATTGTGGTTTTTTCTTCTGATTTCCATATCATATTTGTACTTGTCTTTTGATGCTTCTTTTCACTTTCAGTTTGATCATTTTTTATTCAGCATACAAATCAAATTAATTGGATAAAAAGTTAAGTTTTATTATATTAATACACCCCCCTCTTAGTAGTAAACTTTTGTTCTAGATAAGTATGACAAAAATAAATGAATATAGTGAGAAATGCTAGCAAATGTCTAGAATAAAATGCTAGTAAGAGACTAAACTTCCTAAAACGAGATATGTATAGGGGATCTGACCTAGTAGTTGTGCACCTTAATTTTTTCTTCTCAAAATTATTTTGGTTGAATTATTCTCATTTTTCTATAGTTTGTTAAATTGTATTTTCACTGCTTAAACCTATCGTTCAAACTTGCATCACCAAATATAATGTTTCAAATATGTTCGATCATAAAAGTTGTATAAAATAGGGGGTTTAGACCCCTTCCCAATATTAAAAAAATTATAATTCCTAGCCTCTAAAATTACTTTTACTAATAACTTAACACTTCTCCTCTAATATTATCCTTGACAACTATCAAATCACTCATTTAATCATATTTCTAAAAATATATTAATAGTTTTCAAACATAGCTAAATGACTAAATACTTTAATACTATAGGATAACCTCTAAGAACCTAATAAATTGCTTTAATAATATATTATTACTAACATAATTTACCTTATACATAAGAAAAGTATTTCCCAAATAAAATAGAAATATTTTCTCTAATGCTAAAATATATATCCAACAAAAAATAAAATATTTCATGTTTCCACTCCCATGATACCCACCAATCATTCTACCATGAGATGTCAATAAAAAAAACTATACATTATGTTGAAGATCATAGTGCATACAGTGGTAGAAGTAAAATTCCACAAGTGTTAAAGGTGTCCAAAAATTTTATTGGAATGAATGAAATGCTTCAATATTTTTAAAATGCAATACTAGATTGCAAGCAAAAGCATAAAATTTATGTAAAAGTTGTGGGCGTTGTTGGAATGAAGAGATATTGGAAATTTATTTTATTCAAGAATATTTTCAATGGGAAAATTTGGTTATAAATGGAGGTTATTACTTCTTGTTCATTTTAAAATCAGGCGTGTCAAAAAATAGTTTCGCATCTTTATTAAGTAAGTATTTTTTCTAGCATCATATAGGGAAGGAATTTCTCTGAATTCATCTATAAAATTATTAGGTTTTAATATTTTTAGGTGATCTCAAAGATTAAGATCAATAGAACTATTCATGGTGAAGGAAATTCTTGCAATAGGTATTGTGTTGATAGTCAAATAAATCATAAGTTATTATATTTCTCTATTTCATGTGAAAAAAGGTGAATGGTAGATACTTATTCCAAAAACTCTCTTATTGACATGCCTTATTCTTTACAAGGCTTCAAATATAAAGCATACAATACACACATGAAATTATTGAGCATTTACTTGTAGCCTATTCAACAACCTTTATATAAATTATTTTTTATTATGTAAGGCATAATGTAAATCATCTAAAAGAATATCACTTGTTGATTCAACTTTATGTTGTACCTTCATGTCTTATTTCAAAAATCAAATAGGAACTTCTATCTATTTCATTGTAAGATCCTACTCTCTTATAAGATCCTACTCTCCTACCATAGTCCCTACAACTTCCCTACAACTCATGCATTTTATGTTATTGATCAATAAAGGATGGGATTCTTCATGTCTTTACATCACCTTGGTCATAGTTATAATATAAATCACTTCAACATCGTAAGATTTTTATTAGAAGTAAATCTATCTCCATTGGCTTGGCTATAACTTTTCCTATACATATAGTTTTCCTTTCATTCCACATAACTAAATTTTGATTAGAATAGCTTTCTATTAAGCATTACTTTTCTTAATTAAGCATAACATTTAAATTGTATGGTGTTGTATATAAGGGAAAACTCTAATTCAATTTAGGCTTCCAATATCCATCTCTTTAACTATGCATATTGCATCATCATGTACATAACATCATAGAGAATTAGCTAACATCAACATCATACAAACATAAGTTATATGACATGGTTGCTTAGTGTATCTTCAATCATATTCAAAGCACTAATTCAAAAGTGGAGACATGAATGAGGAAAATATCCTTACGTAGAAAGATCCTAATTGTGTTCATCTACACCACTAGTTTTAAACACAAGTTCAAAAATATAACAAAAAATTTAAAAACATCGAAAGGCACATAAGAAGTACTTGTAGTCAAGTTCAAGGTCAAGCACATCCATGAAATTCATTTCTATAGAAAAAAGATAATAAAATAAAATAGAATAATTAGCAATTGTCCAAGCATATCAATCATAGATTTGATCATATATAACTAATTTAGATCACTAAAAACCATTTGTTTCAAAATATTTATGTAAGGACTTTTGAAGTTAAATCTTGATCCCTTCATTATTCATTTGTGAAATATATTCAATATTATTACTATCTCAATTCAAAAAAAATTAATAATGAGTTATCATATGATGTAATTTATTATTTTACCGAATAATAAAGAAAAACTTCATTTATTTACAATTATATAAAAGGAGATTTAGTTTGTCTACCTATTAAGAACTTATTATTAAGGTTACCATACATTACTTTTTTTTTGGTCAACTCCAAATGCTAGGAAATTACTGATTTCTTCTTAATACGCGAGTGTCCATTAAACTCTACAATAAATATAGGTCATTAGACATCACATTATGGTAATGGTTGAGCCAATCAAAATAACATCATGAGAATTTATCTTTAAAATATTCGTCAAATATATAATATGATATTGTACTTACCTACATTGTGTTTGATAATCTTTTTAACTAGTACTATTCTCAATCTATTTGCCAATTCTGAAGTAATTGTAAAGTACCTATTATCTCATGTCCATAGGGTCAATCCTAATTGTCTTAATATTTTTGTTCAACCCATCCGCTCAGTTTTTTTTAACATATTCACTAGATTGGATAATTAGTAGGAGAGAAATTTAATTTTTATAAATAGAAGTAAAATAGAAAATGAATTATAATACACATTTGTTTGGATGAATGCATTTGCCATTTTTGAATAGAAATGATAATAACACAGAAAAAGAAGATAGAATTAGATGGCCACAATGTCCAAGATATGCCAACTTAAGTGAAGACTTCACTTATGATTGCTATAACTTTCACTTCCATTCTTAATGCTACTTAATAATGAAAAATCAGTATTAAAATTGAATTCTATAAGTTTTAATAGAAAATAACTTGAAGTTTCACTCTTGAACCATGAAAAGAGAAATACTAGTATGTCACCTCTACATCTGTGTGGAACACAAAACAATATAATGTCCCTCAGAAAGATGCTTATCCACAGCACCATTTAATCCAATACCAATAAAGATGTACTCTTTGACATTTATACATTCTTCAAACAATTGCATCAAATTTGATCTGATGACATGAAAATTGTAGAATTATAATTATATGATCAACTATTTTAATTCATTCTATTATAGTTAGTAACTGAGGTTTGCCAATAACTAAAAGATGTAATGGTCAACAAATTTGCAACGGAATAGCTCAATCTCAATCTCTGAAATACAGAAGTCTCTGGTGCGAGTGATTGTCTTCAAAATACACCAAATCCAAAAACCCTCCTGCTTTCACGGTGTATATTTCTGCAAAAGAAAAAATATATGTACAAACCCTCCTGCTTCCGCGGAGTATATTTCTGCACAAGAAAAAATATCTGTACATACTTATATATATGCGCACAATCAATCTCCTCTGTAATAATCTCAAACACGCCAAAATAAATCAATGACGGACAGACGGACTGACTAACTTAAATCAACTCATTCACTTACTCCCGAGCTATGCCGATCCGGATTAAAAATCTTTTGTAACAAAAATCATAATACATACTAATCTTGATGATAAATATTTTGGGGGTTTTCATTTTTACCATTGTTGATCCGCTGCGCTACACGATGTTTCACTGATCTTTCTCCTTTTAGAAGAATTGGCGTTTTGAGTGGTTTCACTGCTGATATAGGTCTCGGCTTCCTGTACTCCGATTGGTTTGTGAGACGAGCCACTTGAAATTTTAATTGAACGAGACGAACTATCCATCACAAGTTGCTCCATTACATTGTAACAGCTTGTGATTTTCTCCTGCAGAAAATAAAACAAAACAGAAGAAAACAAGATTAGTTTTCGAGAAATCCACCCTGTGAATAAAACCATCGCAATGCAAACAGAACCTGCGCGCTGCAAAGATTTCAGCCTTTTTTCAAGGAGAATCCATTTCAAGAAAAGGTAATAGAAATCAAAGTTCAAAGATAAAATAAGCTAAATCTACTCGTTACTAGAGCAATTAAAGTTTAAAGATAAAATAAGCTAAATCTACTTGTTACCAGAGCAATTAAAGTTTAAAGATAAAATAAGCTAAATCTGTTCGTTATCAGAGCAACTAAAGTTTAAAGATAAAATAGGCTAAATATATTTGTTATCAGAGCAATTAAAGTTTAAAGATAAAATAGGCTAAATCTATTTGTTATCAGAGTAATTAAAGTTGAAAGTTAAGATACGCAATTATCGAAGCAAAATATTGATCTATTTAAAGCCGGAATTATACTTTGTTGAATGCTTTGGAAGATAGTATGATTTCTTTGCATTCTGCTGATTTTCTCTGTAAAATCTTCTCACAAGCACACATAACGGCTGCCGCAGCTATCGATGATGGCTGATGAACTGAGAAATCAATCACTGCAAAGATCGAATGTATTAAATAAGCGCTTGTCAAAATCGAAAGATATATAAAATATTGATATAGGTTGCAGGAATTCAATGCAGAAATTCTGTATTGTAACTGTGCAATATTTCTTTCTAATTCAGTACTGTAACTGAACAATATTCCTTTCTACCTCTAGTAGTATTCATAATGAAGTCGATTGTTCGAGATATCAACTCTTGAGGCACTGTAGTGGTGCCTTTGAGTCTGTACAAGAGGTAATGAATGAAGTCAAAAGGTGTAATGGAGCATAATCTCCAATTTAATGTTGACAGAATTTGGAATTCCATTCTGTATAGTGATCCAGCTTCGGAACCAAATTTTGCGCCTCCGACCTGCACATTAGTTGAAATATAAAATCTTGAGCTCTCACCATAACTAATCTAACTGAACTGCTCAGCTTTTACCAAATTGAAAGTCGTTGAACCGTGAGAAGAAGCTGAGACTTCATTTTACCTGTAAATCAGTAAGTGGCGGAACCTTACTTTCTTCCATTTTAACTGCCAGTGACATGCATGCAATGCATAATAACGGCAACGGACGCTGTTTAACAAAAGTATTACAAGACAAACAAAGAAAACTTTAATTCTACAGTAGTCAGATTCCAATGCATAATGTATCAGAGAAGCTTCAATGACGCTTTACCGACGATCGATAGGTTGACAGGAAGCGATCCATGTAATTTACTGATAAGTATTCTGTAAACGGTCTGAGATTATTACGCATTTGAACCTGAGTTTAAATAGACTCCTTAATTCATGTACAGAGACAAATTCGATTTAAAGCAAATAATTTTTTGCAATCAAAGCAATCAAATTCCTAATTCGTATACAGAAAAGCAAACTTGTATTTCAAGCAAATATTTTCTTGCAATCAATGCAATGCCATTTCGCGGATCCGGTTAACTCCGCGTAATCTAGCCAGAAAGTGAATAAAATTTAAGAATCTACAACAAAGTTTAAAATTAAAGTTTTCCCGAGAATGAGCTCCAATGAACCTGGTGCATCCATATGATTCCATCTCGACGAGCCGTGGCATGTAAATCGCGGTTTCGATAACGTTCAACGTAGTCATCCCCGGGAAGAAAATCTTTCTCCTTCTGCACTAATAAAGAGATCATCTCCTCGTCTTCGACAGAAAAGTCTGGCAATTCAGCGAGCTCGATGCTCTCTGAAGTCTCGACCTTGTCCTGAGGAAGGTTCGAACTCCCGACCTCGACCTCGTCCTTGGAAATGTTCGAACTCGCGACCTCACCATCCCAATCTTCATCTAATTCCCTGCACCGAAGTCTTGAAAGGAGGGAGTCAGAGGTAAGGGACATTTTCACAAAATAATCGGTTCGAATGCATCAAGAATCACTATTTCACCCTCCAAAATTGTATTTATCTTTTAGAAAATGAAGGTTTCACCGCCTTTAATAAAGATTATGAAACACATCTTCCGGCGGCCGTATAGATCCTTGACCGACCCCTTCAAAACCTGCAAATTTGCACTACGTTTACATAATCGTATACGTATCTGCAGAAACTAGAATTGAAATTGCAGGAATTACAGCATTTCACTGCAGAGGAAGTGTTACAAAAAGCACTTCCCCTCATTCGGTTTCAGTTTTGGCGCCTTGCTGGTTTGTGTAACTTTTTCTTTCTTTTTTTCTAAATGTATCTTATAATTTTAAAATTTATTACACCGTCATATAATATTTTTTTTTATAATATTTATAACATGTAAACAAATATATATTAAAGTTTTACATTATATTATTATATTTATATTGTTTGTTGACATTTAAAGTATCATAATTCGTATTAAAATATTCAATTAGTTTATGTTATACATATTACAATAATAATTAAATTATTTGCAAAAGAGAATTTTTTCATATTTGTATGTATGATTAATAAAAAAATTAAATAAAAATATTTATAAATTTTAAAAAATTGACCATTTAAATATTTTTTTAAATGTCAAACGAAAGGCATTTAAATTCGTAAAATTTTAAGAAATGTTTCTATGAACTAGCAAATCAAGAGCAGTTGATTATATTAGTATTTTGGATATAGAAAAATCTAAGATGAGTATTTAAGAATTCCAAATTATAAGTCTTTGCACTAAATCAATGAGTTAAATTTTTAATTTCATATTCATGCAAAATTTTAATAATCTTTCCTCCTATGCATGAGTTACAAGGTCTACACCTACATATATGAATCTATTTTGTAGAAAAAAATTATGTATAGATAGACTTGGAAAGTAATGCATTTTAAGAAAACCTAGCAAACCCAATGGCCTCCTAAAATTAATTGGATAAATGTCTCCTCAACGTGAGTTTCAAGGTCCACCTACATATACCAGTCTATTTTTGTGTAATGTGAAATTCTATGTACAAATTTAGAATAGGAAAGTAATGTGCTTTAAGAAAACTTGACAAAATCATTGGTCCTCCAAAATTAATTATTTAATTTTATATGGAACTAGTGTAACATAAGAAATAGGGATATGGTGTGGTGGTCCTATTTCTTTGGCCACATTCAGAAGGAACATGACCCGTTAGGCTCAAGAATTCCCAAGCACTAAATAGGTACAACGATCCTTCACTTAATGGAAATGAAAAAATGGGATAACTGATGGGGATATCTAAGATCTAGAGAAAAGTGGGCAATAAGGTTGGCTTTCAGCATACACAGACTGATAGGGATCTGACAAATGAATGCTACTATTGGAAACAAAACCCAAAAATTGTAACTGAACTGCAAATTCAATTTGGAGGGAATTTGGAGGGACCAAGTCATCTAGGACGACTATGTCTCGAGACCAAGTCATCTAGGACGATTCTATCTAGGCACTTTTGATCGTTTTCAATCTCAGATTGTAGCCAAGCTCTTGTTCTTTCTAAATTTGGTCCTGAAATTCGTGCCACATGTTCCTACACACAAAAAAAGAGAGAAATTATTGGGTAGAAAGGGTTTTTCCTCACCAAACCCCAATTTGGAATCAACCTTGAAATTGAAATGAGAAATAGTTGAATTGAAAGTTTGTTGGTACAAAGAAGAGGTTGGATCTACAACATTAGGTGTCTTATACCTTGATGATGCAATGCTTATTTGAATGTGATCACATGTGTTGATGCAATAGCTTGACTCCGCACAAAAACCTAAAAGGAAATAATGAAAGATGTGCCTTGCACAATTATTGGTGTTGTATGCCACAATGCTCGATATGCTTGGAGAAATACTTGTGAATGGATGGTTGTATTACGATCTTCTTCCTTGGAAATGCCTTAGATGCTTGAAAAATGCCTTATAATGCTTGAGATGCCAAAGAGATTGATCTTCCACTTGAGATCATGTAGGTATATATTTTATATCCAAAATGTGGAGAGGTGAGTTGCTTATATACCCCTCCCAAACATTTCAAAGCTCAAAAAATGTAGGAAACCGACGACAATTTGGATTTCCTAATCAACTGTTGAGACCTATTCCTGATTCAAAGTTTAAGGAAAACATCAAGGACCCAGCCATTTGGGATGAATTGGTCTTGTGACAGAGTCATTTGGGACAACTTGGTCCCACCAAAAGGTATAAAATTTTGGACCAAAGGTCCTAATTGGAGAGGGGATGCCAGAATAGAAAGCAGAATCGAGGTTGAAGTACCATAAATTAATGTAGGAGCCCATACGTGCTAAAACATGGCCAAGCTAAAGGAAGGATTACATACTAATGCAATTCTAGGATGGTACACGAAGAAATTAAATAATTGAAAAATTAAAATCCTTAATTTGAAAGGGATGTTAAATTATATAAACGATATATAAATATGTGTAGATATTTTACATTTTATTGACTTAATTTATGTAAGTATTTTAATATTTTTATTATTGAAATTTAAGTATATACAAGTTATTGAAACTACTTATGTAATGAAGATTTTAAGTGTAAGTGACCATCAAATTTATCTCAAGGAGCTTTTGTTATACAATATAACAACCACCCTTCATTGTCATTTTAGTTACACATGTCTCGATATACAAAGTATCTATTTTGTCAATGGACTTTACTTCAAGGAATTCATATATGTTTGATTATATATCAGGACTTAGTTATTAATAATATATTTTTTCTTTTATTATTAGTTAAGTTATTGATAGTGGGGTTTTTAAATCAAATAGTTATGGGTTCTTTAAGGACTCGCACCTATAAAAAAGAACTAGAGTAAATAGACATTGGATCCTAAATTATTCAAGAGAAAGAAAGTACTCCAAATAGAGCCAATATTTATGAGGAGGTGAGTAAGTGGAACAAGAGAGTTAACTTGCACATAACTTAGTGCCCCTACTAGATTTCTTATGAGATATATAATAACCATCTTCAATAATTACTTTTATGCCCCCGGATGCTTTCTATGGTGAGCTATAATATAAGCATCACTATATAACCCAACCTCATTTGACAAAATGTCTTTAATCAAAGGACAAACCCTATTAAGAATCAAATATTCCTATATAAAATAATCCAAGACCCCATTTAAATAAGAAATTAGTGCTCAAAGCACAAAAGAATGGGTAGCTAGAAGAAGCAAAGAAGTGAGCATGAAGGGAAAAAAAGTCGACATCTAAGAAAAAATCAGAGTAGATAACCAAGCCAGATCCAGTTTTACTACAAATGGGGAAGCCAAATTGAAATTTAGAATAGTATAAATGTAAAATCATGTCCTTTGTAGGGGTATGGAACAAAGTAGTAGCACCTTGTAACATCAAATTTTGTATATCCTTGCAATTTCATGCTTAACTTTCTGTTCACTTTTCTGTTTATTTTCTTAGTTTATTTATAGGCTTATTTGAGCTCCTACATTCGCCTTTGCCCTTTTCAACATGCCTAGTCTTATATCTATTGGTATCTTTTTGTCAATTTTGATGTCATCATTGTGTTATCCTTATGCTTTTATACTATCTCACTATTGTTTTTGATTGCTGGTAAAACAGGTTTTATGGGGACCCAAAACCCCTTACAACCATTAGAAAAAAGAAATAGGTGATAAAACCACTAAATTGAAATAGGACTGAAGCCTCTTCCACAAAACCCAGGACCAACACAAAAAACCAGAAACCAGCTAAACCACCCAGCAACCGAAAACCAAAAAATGATCCAACAAAAAAGCAAGGGAACAACATGACCTAGGCAAACTCCAGAAGAGTGCCTCCCACTTCCTTCTTAGCCTCAGACACCTTCTTGATAGCAGCATTGAAGTATGAGAGTTCCAAGATCCTATCTTGGATCATCTTCTTCTTTTTGGCAGAACGTGTGCGCTTGCCAGGACCTGCATCCTCCTTATCCTCTTTTTCATCCTCAATCTTCACAATTGGAGAACCAGTATCCAACTTCGACTTGATGGAGTTAAAGCACTCCATAGCATAACCCATAAAAATGTTATTATCCTTCATGTGCTGCTTTAGAGTATCCTCCAAGATGTCAAATTTACAGATTCTTTAAATTATTTTCATCCTCTTTGTCCTTATTTCCACCAATCCCGGCCGACCCAGAATCCAGTTTTCCTTGGATAAGATCCACTCTAGCAAAGAGGGAACAAAAGATGAGATGAAGGATTTTTATTTCCTTAAAGACCCATTTCATAAGGCGAAATGAGTACATCGACATCACCTTTGTAGTTTGGAGAACTCCAAAAGGGGGTTCAATTTTGTCGTCCATGTCATCTTGAAGGAGTTGGAGATTCCATTCCTGCATGTCAACCATTCTAGAAAAAGGAATATTCCTAGAACTAGAAGGGACATTACCCTTATCAACAGTATCCAGACTAGGGGTATCATCCTCCTTCCTCACCGACTGCACCTCCATGACCACCTCGAGCTTCGGAGAAATGGGAACATCATGATCTTCTGAGCTCGCATAGTTGACCTATATAGGAACTTTTTGACCACCCACATCCCCCTCAATGTCTTAAGGGTCAATCCCTTTCTCCTTGGTGATATGGGAAAACACAAACTTGTCCTCTTCATCGCAACCTACAGGGACTCACTGAAACCTATAGGGACTCCTTACTCTTGTCTTCAGACTGGGAGTGGGAGATATAATCGGTATCCTCATAAACTTCATCACTCTCGCCATCAGAGTCTGTGTCCATACCTTTATTTTTTTCAAATTTTAATTTTTTAACAGTCGGCTCTACCATGTCCTCCCCCACCCAAATCCGTTTACCCAAGGCCTTAGCAGAGCCAGAGTCTCTAGGCGAGAGAATAAGAGGGCTACTGACCACAATTTTCTTAATATGCTCAACAATAAGAAGAATGAGGCCCTCATGCAGAATGGGATTTCTCTCTTTTTTCCTGTGGTTGATAATACTATGACAAAGAGAATGCAAAAGGTAGAAAAAATGAAACCCTAACCTTATGTGTGAAATGACATAACATCACGATATGGTAAGAGTGAGCCCTTTTATACCTCCCATCCAAGGAGATATACTCCATAACAACGGTAAGCACCTTTTCCCAGAACTCCTTGATGGATTCGACATCATAACATCCCCCAGAAACTTTCACCGGACTCTCAGCCTATGCATTGTCCTTTGGGAAGTGTTGAATAGCCTTTTGGGATATCTTCTTATCTCTATAAAACTTCAAGCCCTTGGTATTCAAACCAATCACCTCAGCAATAAGGTCTTTGGTAATTTTAACGGTTAATCCTCCAATAACCACAGTACCATCCTTTCAACTCTCTACAAAAGCTTTCGTGACAGCATCTTTAGAACCATGAAGGTGCTCCATGTAGGTAGTGAGGCCACCCTTGTTGATATTATCCCAAACATCAGTATAATTCTTCTATTTTTTACAGTTCTTCGACTCCTTATGATTAATCCCACCACCCATAATACCCTCCAAGAATAGACTATCAATAGCAATGGTGGAAATAAGACATAGATTGAGCACAATAGTCAAATTCAAATTTTAAAAAGTGCAAGTATACGCATGTCTGCACTTAGCAACCTCAGGAAAGACAAGCCTTTTTGTAACCCTATTTACTGCATTTAATGACATGCATATTTTCATAAGAGCTTTTTGAGATTTTCCAAATATTCTCTCTTGTTGTGAGTCAAATCATTCCCCAACTTGGCCTTCACCTCAACGGTCAAATCACTACCACCATGCCAGGTCATGATGTCCTTGGCCTTAACAACAATGTTTGCCAGCGCATCCACAGTACAATCCCCTCCCTGTGGTTATGCGATATAATGACATTCTTGAAAGAATTAATTATTATACAAGCCTCATCAACAATAGCGTTGATAGACCATGATGGCTTAGTAATTCCATTTATGCAGTTTAATATAATCATCGAATCACCTTTAATCCACATGTTCAAGGGCATTTCCTCATTAATAATTTTTAATGTTTGAAGGAGAGCCATCACCTCCACCATGTGGTTGGTCTGGACACCAATGGGGAAGGCCACAACATTAAGACACTTGGCCATGTCATCCTAAATTATACCTCCACAACCAGCAGGGCCCGGATTCCCCTTCGCCACACTATCAAAATTGGCTTTAATCCAGCCAGGAGGGGGAGAAAACCATATGGCATTCTCCCATTGGGAGGAGGATTTAGCTTTGGTGCCAGTAGTAACTCCAGCATTAAAATCCAGCTTAACTCCATTCAAGACATTACAATTCTCCTTGATGCTTCTCTTAATCTTTTCAGCTATCACCACCGGAGGCAAGGCAGTATCTCTAAATACTTTGTCATTGCATTCACGTCATAGTTTCCAAATAACATGAGGGTAAATGATGTTCCACAACAACCTATCCATAGGAACCGCATCATTTATCCACTGGATGAAAAAATTCTCTATGTTATTCGGGAAAACCCAACAAATCTTCCAACATTGCAAGGTGAGGCACCAAAATTCTCTGGAGTATTGACAATCAATAGCCATATGGAAGACTGATTCCTCAGCATTCTTATAGAGAAAACATCTATTAGGTAGAAGCGTGCCTCTCTTCTAGAGATTATCAATAGTAAGAATCTTATTCTACAAAACCAGCCAATAAAATATGTTAATTTTAGCAGTTAGTTGTTTATCCCAAACCTGGGCCCAGAAGGGAAGAGGATCCAAAGGCTATAACAAAATATCAGTAGCTAAAGCAACAGAAAAGACTCTCGAAGGGAGCATTCCCCAAATCAAATTATCCTCCTTGGTAGAATCCACTTTCCAGACATTCAGATCCAGCATCAATGGCTTAAGTGAAAAATCTACTTTAGAAAGATCAACCCAGGACTGGTTCTCCCAGTAATCTTTAGCCCACAGGCCAAATCTCTGAATACATATATCAATAAAAGGCTGGAGAGGAGGAATAGAATTCAGAGTAAAATATTTAAGCCAACAATCATCCCAGAACCTAATTCTCCTTCCAATACCCAAAATCCACTTAGCACCCTTGAAGGTCATCTCCTTAGCTTGATGGATACAATTCCAAATTAAAGAGCCCTTCACCTTCACATTAGACATCATAAAATCTGATATATGAGGGAAGGAGAAGATATATTTGTTGTGAATAATTTTAACCCATTCTTTTTTCTCACCATAGATTCGCCATATCTACTTAGCCAGGAGAGCCTGGTTAGTAACCCTTAAAGGGTGAATCCCCAACCCTCCCCACTTCTTTGGGGTACAAACCTTGTCCCAAGCAACTAAATCCAATCTCTTTCTTTCTTCCACCCCTATCCAAAGAAAATTTCTCTGAATCGACTCTATAATATCTGCAAATTTACCAGGGATTTTAAACAGACTCGGGACATAGATGGGAAGACTCTACAGAGAAGCTTTCAAAAGTTGAAGCACTACCATAATTTGGGAAATAAATGACCAGGTGACTAAAACTTTTAGTCACGTGACTAAAATTTTTAGTCGCATGACTAAAACTGATCATGTTCTACCATTGTTTTACAATTCACAAATATAAATGACTAAATAAATGACCAATTCGGTCATCGGGTAAGATGACCAAATAAATGACTAAATAATTAGTCACCCTTATAATAAAAATGACTAAATGAATGATTAATACTCCTTTACACATTAACATTTGATAATATCATATACTTATAATCTTAGAAGTTACATTTCACCAATAATGTGTGTTCTCCATTAGACTTATTGTGCGAACATTATTCCAGCCACTCTTTGCCACTAGTTTGTCTCATTTTCCGTTTATAAGATAAAATCCAAATTCTTTCCATTTTACATCCAAATGAAAACCTCAAAATTTATTAGATAACACAAGAGGCCCCATGTGATTTCTAAGGAATTTGACACTAGAGGATTCATACATAAAATATGAAAACACATATATTTAGACTATCAAATAAACCTATGTTTACAAACATCTTTTAAGAAATGAAATATGAAACAATAAGTGCATGATCAATAAATATACTATACCAATGTGAAATGTATATGAAATAAATTAAACCTTTACTATATACACACAAGTACGATGACTTTATAGGAAAACATACATGAGTAAACATCATCCAACAAATCAAAGCTAGGGCTTTATTAAAGTACATGTATCATGATTATATCATTTATTGATTTCACTATCAGAAAGCTTCATCATCCCAAGCCCTGACTCAAGTCAAGGCACTATTACACAAGAGACTAATTTAAGACATTTTTAAAAGAAAAAATATTATATAATCTCAAATACTTAAAAACTATTATTTTAAAGGCAACAACCTATAACATAGCGGTAGGACAATTACCTATAAAAAATTATTATTATAAATTAAAAATTTAAACTAGTTTAATTGCCTTAAATTAAAAATTGAGAAAAAAAAGTCATGCATTTTAAATTATTATTTTAAATTAAAAAATTAAAATTAATTTGATTGTCTTAAATTAAAAATTGAAAAAAAAATGTGCATTTTCAGTAGCGGCAAAAGATAGAAGAATGGAGGGAAGTGAATTTCTAAGATGACTTTTATGTGGAAAACCTCCAACGCTAATTCAAATATTTTTGCATCTAGTTCAAGCCGAGGGCATGCACCTGTCTTGCAAATACTCGGCATAATAGACTCGCTACACATTTGAAGTTGTATCCATTCTTTGAGGCATAACTAGATTCATCTCCTCCAACATCATCCTATCATTTCCATAGGGTTTCTCCAAAAAATTTAGTTGAGATTCTTTTCTTGTCAATGGGACTTGTGGTTACTATTATTTTGTGAAGAAAGAGAGAATCTAAGCAACATGGACAATGTGTAAGCTACTATACGCTCACTTCTCTTATGTTATTAATTTTTGGATGATGCACCTGCATATATATTTTCAGATTGCTTGTCAATAGATGGTACATTTTTTCTCAACAAATCCTAGGTTTTGATTAGATGAGGTGTTTATACACAAGTATATTTGAAATTATTTCATGTTTCTTTGCTTATTATTACAAGTTTACTATTTTGTAATCTCAGGACCTATTGTAGCTAAGGCAATGTTCCTTAATCGCAAGGAGATTCTAGTATATGCTCTTTATTGTGATCCTGTAAGTAATATTTGTTTTCAATTCTAATGTATTATTTATTTCATTGTTTGATTATTTCATCAAACAATACTCTCATCAACAACTTAGCCCCCTATCCTTATAAACACTTTGACTCATTGGCAATGTATTAATCAACCCACACTTCAAGGATCAGCTTATGTCTCATCCATGAAT
The DNA here is from genome assembly GCA_018584345.1 of Thuja plicata. NCBI lineage: Eukaryota > Viridiplantae > Streptophyta > Pinopsida > Cupressales > Cupressaceae > Thuja > Thuja plicata. The sequence continues at coordinate 2,255,583 of MU227197.1, read as the reverse complement.
ACAAAGTTTGAACAAATGCCCAAAAGGTTCTCAAAGGAATAATGTTCTGATCAATGGATAACATTCCATCTAATGTTCAACTTGCAACCTAGTAGACCATCAACTTATGGTTTAACAAACATTTCACACCTTGGCCTTGGTCCATCCCCTTACACCATGAAAACTCAAGGCAAAAAAAGTGACCTCCAACTCTTGTATGAACTTTGAAGTGCATCTCCTTTCACTATGCTTTTGTTTTGTAACAACACCTTGAATGTATTAAGAATCACTGCCAAAATTCGACCCTTGATATGGTTGCAAGGCATATACAACTTTCAAACAATGAAACAAACTTGTGACTGTCACTGTCATGATAGTAAGAGTGGTTTTAAGGTCAAACAACATAGGAACCTTGTCCAATGGAGAAATGGGGTATACCTTTGTAAAAAATGACTTGATGATTGAATACCACTGTTATATCCCTTTGATAGTATTACTAATGCAAAAGACTTTTCACTATTTTCATGTATTAAAACAATAATCATTGTTTTCAACTTTTGGAGATTAGCTACTCTTTATACAATCAAATCTAATATTATTTTTCTTATAGATCTGATCTATAGTGTGCGTCTGTTCTTGCTAATCAGTGACATTTTTACTTGATCCTTAGTATTGTTCTTTGTTTCATCATAATGTATAACAGATATCACTCATTTTTGTAATCAATGTTCCTTGATTTTTAAAATTTAAGTATTCCAACTATTACCATTTCCATTGACATCTGCTTTTCAACTTTGATTATCATTGTTAAAAAACTTATCTCTGCATTTTTATGATAGCCATGTGAATGTTTTTATATATTTTGATGCCAACTTTGATTATCATTATTAAAAAACTTATCTCCATTGCAATTAGAAAGCATGAAAAAAATTAATCTTGAAAGTCACTCAATAGCCATTATTTGAATAAAGATTAAGAAATGGACTTTTCATAAACTTCCTTGATAGATGCATATACCCACACATGGAAACATATCAAATTGTTGTCACATATATAAATAGTTCTAATGACATTTCTTTCAGGCATTTTGTCAAAAATTTCATGTGCCAATCGCATTTGGTTGAAGGTTTCTAAAGCCTTTTCAACAAATCCATTTTGTGCATATCTTGCAATCATTGAATTCCATGAGATGACATCTCTTTGATGCATTCTGTCAAATAGTCTATGTGCCTTGACTATAATTCCACATTTTGTATACATGTCTAGTAGAGCATTTCCAACTATAATGTCTGATATAAATAATCTTTTCATTATGATTTGATGGATGCCTATACCCTGTTCTAAAGCTCTGATTTTGGCACAAACAAGAAGGACGCTAGCTAAGGTTGTGGAATTTTCTTTTTCACCAGTAAATTGAATTTGGTTGAAATCTTCTAATGCCTTTTCAACAAACCCATTTTGTGCATATCCTGCAATCATTGTATTCCATGAGATAAAATAGCATTCTGTCAAACACTTGATGTGCTTTGTCTATGCTTCCACATTTTGCATACATATCAACAATAGTATTTCCAACTATACCATTTGATAAAAATCTCCCTTCTATTATCCGTTGATGGATGTCTTTACCTTGTTGTGAATCTCCCATTTTGGAATAGGAAGGGAGGATGTTGGAAAAGGTTGTTGAATTTGGCTTTACACCTACCAATTGCATTCACTTGAAATTTTTTAAAGCCTCTTTAACAAATCCGTTTTGTGAATATCCCACAATCATTACAATCCATCAAACCACATTTCTTTGAGACATTTTTTAAAACATTTCACATGCCTTATCAGTGCTCCCGCATTTTGAATACATGTCTACCAGGGATGTTGCAACTACAAAATTTGACAAAATTCATCTATCCTCTATGCTTTGAGATATAGTTTTGAAATTTTTTAGGATTTTCTAAATTTATTCTATTGCAGTGGCAGAGCATTCATAGTTTTATCTTCTTATAAAACCTCTACATCCCATCCATAGTTTTTTTCTCGCTGGATTGATGGGTTTTATGTAAGGCTATAGGAGATATTGTTATACTTATGCATCTTCTTTATCTAGTAGATTCTCATTATTTCATCGTTGGACACCTCTGTTCTTTCTGTCATAGCTTGAATGACATAGCACTTATCCTTTAATCAATCACATGAACCTTGTAGATATGTTTCTCCTGTACCACTGTTTGAAGTTTTCTATACTTGACTCTCATACAAATGTAACTTACTATCAACAACGGGTATCATTTATTCTGAGTATATTTTCTGTTGTAGAATATAGCACTATTATAGTGATAATGTCATTATCTAAGACTCTGATCAAAATAGTCACAAAGGAATATCTATTTTGTCTTTCTGAATTTGGATGCACTTTGTACTTTACACAACATTCACAATATTTACATTACTGCAATCTCCCAAACTGTTCCATGTTGAAGTCAAGCTCCCCTGTAGATTTAAAACCATGTTGTTTTCCATGATACTTTATTTTGATCTCCACACTATGATATCTTTGCCACCTTTTATCATACATTGTTATCATGATTTTCTTCCTATACCATTACAATGGACATAATTTACCATTTATATGAATGGTGATTGTCAGATTGATCTTATAAGTACCTTTTGCATAGCCATATAGCATCTGATATTTGATTACATACATTTATAACAACTTAATCAATGTTGAGAACACCATGAACTTTTTGGCTTGTAACAAAAATGAAGCTTATGTATATCCTTTGCTTTTTCAATGTAAAAATATACACTTTTTTATTGAATGATTATTGTCAATTGTTATGATATTATTGATTGGTCACCTATTGTTGATCCATTCTATTTTGAACAACAAATGTTTGTATTCCCGTCCCCAAAAATTTTGACATGACTGTTATTATTTTAATTATATCTTGCTTGAACAATAGATGCTAAATAAACTGAACATGTTATTGTCACATCCTCCTTTGCAGCTATTTGGATAAAGATAGCTACATCGGATGATCTATGATTCTATTCAACACAATGATAAATACTAAAGGGTTTTGAATCAAAGACAGTAATGTGAAGAGTATTTCAGTGAATCTATATATAATATCTTTAATTTTAGATACACGTGAATCTAATCAAAGGTCAAGTGATATGATAACATGGGATTATGGGAGCATCAGTTCAATGGGCTGTCAAATAGCCTAATGGCAGTAAGATATATATTACGAGCATCACAATCATGATTTTGGGAGATAGGTTTCCTTTTGTACCTTGCATTAGGGGTTACCTTTACATGGAGAACACTATCATGCAGGAGACGGTGAACAATGAATAATGGCATGTGACTTCTAAGTGATAATGTCTAAAGTGGAAAGTCATAAGGAATACAACAGAGATTGAAGTTTTTAAACAGTGACAGAGCATTGATTAAGCAAAGAGTATCATAGCCAACATGACAAGTAAAGGGTAGTGACAGCCCTTAGGAGTAATGCACAGCCAAGTAGAACAGTTGCAAATGTGAAAGGTACACAAGAATATCATAGGGAGCAATGAAAAATCTCAATGTCATCGTGAAGTAAACAATAATGAGCAGCAGAACAATGATCACCTTCGATTGGTTTTAATGATCTTCAATGGCATTTGTGAAAGGTCTCAATGATTTTGAGAGAGATACATAAAACTACAGCAGTGTCCCCAAAAATCTCAGTTATGTTGTGATATATTATTATATAGCAAACTTAGTGAGAAGAAGACAATGTCAATGACAGTAAGTTTACAATGTCTTATCCTTGACAAGATACGATAAAGAAATCCTTGACAAGATACAATAAAGAAATCCATGAAAATGAGTGATAAGATTTAGTCCTGACAGGGGAAGCTTTTCATCACGGTGACAGTCAAGAACATAATGTATGAATTTATTATAGTTTTGGTAAAGAGGGCAGCAGCTTGTGAATGCTCAGAATTCTTAGTGAAATATTCATTGTAGAGTGATAGCTACAGCTATGAAGAGGAATAAAGTAGTCATGACAGTATGAAGACCAATACATATGGCAACCTTTAAAGAAGAGGACAGTCTAGCAACACAAAAGTGGCTGTCCTAGAAAGTTGCTCATTCATGAATACTATGAAGATAAAGACATATTGTTAGAGGCATGTAAAAAGGCAAATGACAAGGTACACTGACAGAGAATGGGATAGAAAGAGAACAGAGATAAGATCTCCTTGAAACCCCCCTATGCTACAAAAGGATTAGGACAAGTTCCTAGTTAAGTAAAACAAGCTCCTAATTCATACAATCAATCAAGAACATCATAGAAAAGAGAGCATCATAGAAATAGGCAAGAGCAGTTGAAGATTGGGGTTTTACGACACATGGCAATTCTACTCCCACTTGAATACCCCACATGGGTAAAGCATCAATAAAGGAGAGTTCTGGGCCACAAGCAGTCAATTCAAGGCACTTTTGACACCTTTGTTGCATATTTTCAAAATTGCACGACCAAAGAGGTTTTCTTCATTCAAATTGAAGGAGAAATTTAAAGTAATTGCAATCAGTTAAGGCAGATTCAAAACATCAGTCGTGGAAAAGGTAGAATTCAATCTTTAGTTTTATCCTTCAGTTAGGAAAGAGAGTTCTTTCATATAAGACATTCCTTTGTAATCCCTGTTTCCTCAGTTCTTTTCTTTTTGGCTTATTGCATACAGCAGAAGCAAAAGCATTGTAACTCTTTTAGAAGCATTTTTCAGTATTATAACAACAAGAACTTCTTTTATTCAATAAAAGCAGCAGTTTACCTTCTCAATTTCTTGTTTTCAAATGGTGATTGAATGATCTAATGCAATTTATATAGTTTATATGCAAATCCTCTAATGTTGTCTCACTCAAAATAAGTTTGGTGCAAGAAAGTTCGTGATTTGTACAGGTCATAGGTTGTATAATGATTTCAATAAGTTGAAGTTGTGAAAATTCTCAATTTCCTTTTAAGCAAGCATTGAATTTGAAACCTTGTGAAATATTGATGTATTGCATGATTCAAGAATTAAATTGAGTTGTGAACAAACAAAAGCCTTTAGTGGGAGCCTATTGTGAGTTAGAGCAGCAGTTAGACATTCAAAGTTTGGTATATCACCTCCTAGGTTTCATAGTTTCATTTCAAAGCTCTTTCTATCCTTTTTTCTTGTCAAAGCAGTAGTTTTGGGAGGTTCGTCAAGGGAACAAGCCCTCTGTGGAGGTTCATCTTCGTAATAAGTTACCCACACCTTGAGGACGATCTCATGTTCAAAGGATATCTAATTTTCACACTTAACTAGGGTGCAATGTTTTTGACAACAATACCATTAGGAATTAATGTTCAATTTTTTGTTTTTTTTGATGAATAATGCCCTTTCTATTAAATTTTATTATCATCCATGATAAATTTGCAATGAATACATTCACTTTTTGAGATTTGTTTCTTACCTTTGTAGTTGATTTTATGTTTGGTTTGCCTCATTTTTCCATCATAACCATAGTGTAATGTCAGGTTTTGTCTACAGAAGCTCTGTTTCAGGTGGATTGAGGAGTTGAATTCTATTATGGGCACTTGGAATAGAATTGGTGAGGTTCAAGCCTTCTTGTTGCTTCATTTGGGAAGAATTTGAAATTTTGAACTATTAATTGCAAATGCAAATATTGTAGCTCCCTGTGCATTTGGTAGTGAAAGGTATCTGAACTTTTCATTGCAAATACGTATGTTCTGGCCTCCTAGGCATTTGGTAGTGGAGCATCGTTATTATTGTTATTCTAGGAATTCCAGCGCTCCTTACCTAACAAATTGTAACATCCCTTTTTAGATGATAGCAGGCTATGTACCCACCCTCCTATTTTGTGAAGCTTGCTACATGGTGAGTGGATGTTTTGAATGTAGGAGGAATAAGTACAAGTAACTATATCTATGCATTTTGTATTGTTTTCCTAGTGAATAAAAGTGAAATTACTATTTTTTTTTGGATTAGCCTGCATTTTAGGAGGTGAGGGTTTGCTTGGCCTTGGTGATCTCATTAGGTATGTTCTAATCTACCTTGATTTTTGTTTGGTGCCATTTGGAGCCATATTAGAGATTTTAATAGGTAATTATGATTAAATTATGGTTCAAATAGGTCTAGTTCTACTTTCCAGGCTCAACATTTGCAACGGTAATCTTACTTTCAAACTAGTTCATACTCAAATTGTGAGTTCAATAACTATCTACAAAGAAGATTGTCATAATCCACCTCAGTCACTTGTTAACCATTAGCATCATTGCCATGTTGCACTCAACCATTTAGCCTGCAATGGAAGTGTTACAAATAGATAATTTACCGAACAATGTTTGCTTAGAAAAGAAGCTTGCCCATCCTTGCAGCCCAGCTCCATTCAGTGAAACAAGGGGTCTCCCTGTACGGATCAATACAAATCCTTAAAGAAACCTCCTGGTACCAATGAAGAAAGAATTTTTGATTTATCTGTCTATTTAGCGAATCTTTAAAGGTGATGTTTTCTGGGAGATATCTGCATTATTGGACCCTCCATAAGAGTCCATTCGCTGCCTAGGGGAAAGACTGGGCTTCACAGCATCTTCCAGCTCTGGTGCCCCAACAATTTTACGTTTGTTGATTTCTCATCTTACCTTGTTCTCATCATTTTCATCAGATGGATTTAATGATTTATATATCAATGCTTGGGCCTCAGCAATTACAGTCGGGCTATCATCAGCTGCATAGAGTATCCTCTGTATTGCTGCAACAACCTGCTCAAGTTGCATAAACCAGAGTCAAATTATTCTACTCAGCTTAACTTGTATAAACATAAGTGCAAACATAATAATCTTTACATACAGCAAAATGTTCAACATCTGGGTTTTGACAGAGTATTTCAATGTCTCTTAGCTTTGCAAAGTAGAAGTCTCTTTCCTTCTCCAAACTGTCAACTGAGAGCTTCAACTCTGTGATCTAAGCACCAGAAATTAGACAAGGAGATGAAGGAAAATCATATAAGTGACTTAAAACTAGATTTCTGAAAACAAATGTTATTTGTTTTAGTTCCCTAAGGTCACAATAGCTCATTGGCCTTCCAAATAGCTTACAAATGGTCAGACAATGGTGATAGTATTACTTATTATAAATGACAAGATAGAAATCAATCTGATCAAAAAGGCAAAATTAGAATTAAAAAACTTATATATTCTTCAGAGAGGGCATATATTACCTGCTCATTTAGAACCTGAAACTGAGATGGTGATACAGATTCAACATTTGATGAATTAAAAGAACCAGATGCAGGAAGTGTATTCTAGAATGGAACAGACCCGCCTCCTGTACTGAGAGCAACTGATACTGCTTTGGAAGGTTTAGTCCCTCCTGTGCTGGGAACAACAGCTACTGAATGGTCATTTCTCCTAGAACTAGCAACTGGAGCATTTTCTGGTGCAGCTGAAGTACCTTTATTTGCAGGGTTTGCTGGAGTTGCTTTCTTGTTGACTTCTTCCCCTCCTTTGCAAGCATCTCTCCGTTCAAGGGAATTGTAACTGAAGAATCCCCATACAAATGCACTTATTAAGCACTACTAAAGTTCACAATGTGCAATCCTACAACAAAGAATGAAAAAAATTTAAAAACAAATGGAAAAAGAATAAATTAAGAGAAGCTTCCTGCTGATGATTCCTCCAGTTGCTGAGTCACAGTATCGCTTCAACCATTGCATAAACTCCAAATTGTCCAATGGGCGACCCTTAACAAGATTATTCACATCAATGTACTGCAATAAACTCACATTATACAAATTTATATTTCACTTATTGAAAATCCTCAACTCTTATTAATCAAAGAAATTGCTTGATCTGCCTCCTTATGCAAAGTGCATTGCAAGTTCTTAAGTCACATCTTCTATCTTAACAAGCTTATTCACATCAATGTACGACAATAAACCCACATTATATAAATTTATATTTCACTTATTGAATATCCTCAACTCTTATTAATCAAACAAATTGCTTAATCTGCCTCATTTTGCAAAGTGCATTGCAAGTTCTTAAGTTACATCTGCTATCTGACAGATGTAAAATTAGATTGCCTTGTAAAAATATGTCAACTGTTTAAATAAGCTAAACTGAACATAAAATAAGCAGAGAACCTGAGATCAGATACCGGGTCAAATTCTTTAAAACTCTGAGGGATTATTGATACCTAGTCACATTTTACATTTTCGTGGTTTTACACTGCTCTGTCATATATTACTCATTAGTCATTTCTTTAATATTATTATGGTATTGGTGATGTGCACTACTTTGTTTTTTGAGGCTCTCTCATGCAATGCATTTTTTTATTGTTTGCAGGAGGCAACAATTGAACAATTACTTCCTATTTTTCTTGCACTCCTAAAAGATGAATTTCCATATGTTCGGCTTAACATCATAAGTAAGCTGGATCAAGTTAATCAAGTATCTTCTTTGTTCTAGCCATCAAACTTTTGTAGTGGGTTGATACCTATTTCAAAAATTATGCTAGTCAACTAAGAATGAGAACTTAAGAAAGAGCTTATGTCTAAACATTAATCAAATAATTACCATTACAGGACTAAAAGAAGGAGACATGAATTGGTATGGGAGTCAACTATTGTTGTACTGTTAAAGTATCTGGGGATTACTATATGATGGATTGTTCGATTAATGCATACTCTTTCAGTTCCCTAGTTTTTTCAATTGTCAGCATTTCAATATGTTACCAGATAAAATTTAGAGTTGACATGATGTCTATTATTCCCTTCAACAAATTATGACCTAGAAATTCCTATATGCCCACAAGACTTCATCCTCATGATATATTTATTATTATTATTTTGGCCACAGTAATCTCTCCTATAAATACCATTTGCTGGACTGTTAAACAAAACTGTAACAATGGCTCCAACTGTAACAAGCATGGAGTAAACATTAATAAGATCATGACATCTCTAAAACTGTAACTTTGATATCTCTATTTCATAGATCCATCATGTCAGCATATTGAAGCAACAAATACTTGACAATTTGGTCTTTGAATTAGTTTATTTGGTTAAGAACCGAAGAAGATATTTGTGTTTGAAGGTTTACTAGTAAAACCCTTAACTAGGTTAACCCGAGAGCCTCTAAAATGTGATTATATAGATCACGTGGAACCCCACTTTATGCAAGGACAGGAGGATGAGGCTAGATGTTTATCATAAATTCCTAGTGTTTCAGAGCATATAATGCTTTCAAATTCACTAGTTACCCCAAATGTGTAGGATCTTCCAAAATATATACAAACTTGACTCAGGCATATGTGGATCGTACGTGACCCAGTGTATTGACAGTGAAACTTATATAATGTTTTTCATTGTATCATTGTAATTACACCAGGTACAGATCTCATTCTTTTCTTCTTAATGAGAATATGTGAAAAAGTGATCCCTATTGAATCATGACAATATAGTCTTTGTATCTCCATGACCCTTGTCACTATATCTGATCTTCAATGATCACTATTTCACTTTGACTATGTTTTCACTATTTCACTTTGTATCATTGTGTATCATTATCTTTATATGCACTATTATATGTGTGACATACTTCACTTATTGTTCACCATTGATTTCGCATGAAATACTATTATACTTAAGAATTCCATTTTATGCATTCAATTCCCTTCTTTGGTTGTCATAACCCCAGCTTGTCTATCCTCTTAAGATGGAAATCACCATTTTGTTCATTCATAAAGCACTAATCTGACCATTGATGAGCCACTCTTTGAAGGGCTTTGACCTTAAACTATTGCATTAGCATTGATATTCAATGGATTTCTTCACATCTTGCGAAATCACTATTTTTGACCCTTATAGCAACACTTGTTTATTGTATCTTTATTACCACTATTCTAACAATGTTTGTCACCTATTTTTGATCTATTCATAAATCAATGTTACAAGGCGCTAACCTTGATTATTTATAATAGTGACTCTTCATTGCAATATTATTTCTCCTTGGGAGGTTATCTCTACATGTATTTCAACCATAGCTACAAAAAAATCATTCCTCTATCTTAAAACACATTGTATTAATACTGCATTTAGCAATAGTGCATGTACCATTGATTCTAAATATAACATCACGGTGCTTTGATTTCTATAACAACAACTTTTCCTTTATCATACAATAGCACTGTTATTGTCATCTCATATCATTAGATTATGTCTTGTTTTGAAACACATCTTTTCTTTTGTTGTTCTTTGACTTCATAATAGTGACCCCTTTTAAAGCATTGATCTTTCAACATTGTGTCCTAACTCAACAATTGTATCTTAATGAGATGCCATGCTTGTCATAATAACAAACTTTATTTGTCTCACCTCTGTAACAATGAATGTAGCTGTATTATCATCATTTAATGTATTCTTCTCATTATATCTTCTCTGTGTTTGTTCCTATAGTAGTGATTATTCCTTTTTGTTGTTATACTATTATGATCTTTCAGATTTTATCAATTTTTTTATAGTCATGGTATCACTATATTAACACTTCACTAATCCTAATGTTTTCATCTTCTTGTATTTGGCATTTGGACATCACTGTTTTTTTAAAAAATATTATTATTTCTTCATTTTATAGTATTGTCTTTGTGAGTGTGGATCAATATGCTTTGATATTCATTGTCACTATTATTCACCTTTCTTTTGTTGTCATGCTACCATATTCACATCTTTTGATCCCAGTTACCTTTCTTATGAATGCATTCTCCATGACGCCTCTTTATGCATCATATGTCTTCTATTCCATTTGGTCTCTCTAATCTTCCAAACTTGGACTGCAAATGAACCCCATGGAGAATTTTTGATGTGCTCTTCAAAGGCAATGTCTGATCTTTGTCTTTGTTTCATGTTAGACCATTTCTTGTGTAGGGCACCCTAGGACTTGAGTTTTTTTAGTCTTTCTTGCTAAGTAATAAGGGATGTGTCGTACATCCATTTTGTTGTTTAGTCTATCATGTGTGAAGAAGGATCATATGGTCTGATTATAAGCCAAGGATAGCTTAGCTCACTGGACTGTCCTTAGGTTTGTTTTACATTTTTAGGTATTTCAAGTTGCAGAAGAATGTAAGGGTCATGTTTGACCATGTTTTGTTTTTGAAGATGTTTTGGAGCCCTTTTCCCACTTGGTGGTTCCTAGGTTGACACTAAGTTGTCCATTTTGCAACTTTTCCAAATATTGTTAATGTGCAACAAAAGTTGTTACTACAACTTTTTAATTGTTGCTCCAACATTGCTCAATTGTTGCAACTTTCACCCTATTGTTCAAAACCCACTGAATTGGTTAGATCAGTTAGGGGATGATGTTTTGGTTATGTAAGGACTTCAACACCCTCAGCATGGACATTGGTATTCTGATGGATTTATTTCAAGATATGTGGTTGGTTATAAACATATACTGAATTCTCCTCATGATGGACTGTTGGAGGTTACTAGTGGTTATTCTCTCCCTACTTTTGCAGATGACATTTTGACAAGATCTTCACATAGGACAGAACACATTAATGGTATCAATTTATCTCACCTACAGTCTTCATCCTTTTTTCCTGTTAAGGGTGAGATGGTTAACAACTTGTCTCAGGTAAAGGTGTTGCAAATAGGGCAAGTGAGAAATAAAGAACTATTCTTGGTAATGTTGAGTATACCTCACTAAGGGGTGTTTTATTTATAGATTATTTTTTGTGCTTGGGATCATGATTCTGATTTGTGTTTATAGCAGTTGGACTGCATGTTATGACAGCTATTTTCAGGTTTTTATGCTTGAATGTGTTTTCTTAGTTTTTAATGTATGGACATACAATCCTTTGTGATTGTAGTTTTTGGATTTCATCAGGTATTCTAAGTCCAAAGATAAAAGTATTTACTGCTGGGCCATCAATTATATACCTCTCGGTGGTTTTCAAATTATCACATTGCCTATCTAGCAGTGTAGTTTTAGAGTTTTGTATCAGTATTGTGAAGCCTCCTGGGAGTTTTTCTTATAAGCATTTTGTAATGCAATGCCAATTTGTTCCTAGATGAATGATCCTTGTATATCTCATATTCATGATATTTACAGTCTTTCTCAATTGCAGGGTAGTATGCTTCTTATTTGAATATTTACAATGTGCCAGGCATGGAGCTTGTAATGTTGTAGTATTTTAATAACTGTGAAACCATTCATATTGACTGGAATAAAGGAATCAGACATTGGATTAGCTGCACCTAGTCAATGGGATCTTGTGTTAGACAAGCAGATGATGCAGGAGGAGCAACCCCTGTAGGTATTTTATGTTTCTAACCTCCTACTTGAGTATAGAATGAGACAAACAATCATGGCTTTACTTAGTGTTGGATGCAGAGATTTTTTTAGCTTCTATAAAGGAGATATAGGTTAATATGTGAGTTTTTTTGGTGTGCCATATGTTTTGGTTCCAGTTTTAGTTATGACCAACCATTTACTATGTATGCTTTTATTGATGATGTGAGATAACAGTGTATATTTATTCGGTTCTTGTTTCTATAGACACCCTAAATTGGACAGGCTTGTGACTTTGCATTAAAAACACTAATTTTCATCTATTAATTAATAGTTTTAAATCATTAATTAATCATCTATTTTCTTCTAAATTCATTCCCCAAATCATTTAATCAAATTCCCAAAATTAATTAAATAATTAATTTTATTTAATTAATTAGCTTTAATTGATTAATTATCATTAATTAATTAATTAAACTCAATTTCCTATAGTTTAAATCAAAATATTTAAACTTACTAATTAAATTAATTTAATTTCATCAAATAAAGCAATTCTTAATAAAAAAGAATTCAATTATCTCACATGTTGAAAATAATTATTAAATAAATGAATTAAATATTCATTTATCTTCAAAGAGATAACTCCAATTAGATCACATGG
>MU227197.1:2214152-2230048 GCA_018584345.1 Thuja plicata | reverse complement strand
TTGGAATTGAATATTTTGTAGCTTTAATTCATCATCTATTTCTAAAGAGCTAACAATTTCATTCATGTTTTAGAGCTTAATCACATTTTCAATTCCATAGCTTACTTGCATTTCATTTCTAGAATAGCTGTATTTCAATTCAATTAGCTTAAATCATGTTCAATTCATAGAATAGCATCATTTTTCATCATATCTAGTTGCAGATTTCTCACATTTGATGGTTATTTCTCACACACTTACACTCTAAAAATCCTCCGTATTAGAGAAGATCAGGTTGTTGGCTCTCGTTCTGAGGGTACACTACAGCAATCACTCCTAATTAGGAGGCAACAGGTCATCTCAATCATTTTGTAGAACAAACAATTCATGTTTGTCTCTGCAAATCAAATGGATTGAATAAGGACTATGTTGGGTTTCTTGTTGGATTGAGAGGTCACATTCGACATTAAACAATAATTAAATACAACAAAGGCTCTCAAAAGAGCCACAATAGTACCATAAATGGACACATGAATAATAAGAGCATAATTAGTGCTAGTATCACTAATTCATAGCCCACATGAATGCATCGACACTCACCTAAGACCTACATTAAAATTTCCTTGACTGGGAATCAGAATTATAACAGACTTATCAATTCAACACAAGGAGACTTATATTTTGCACCAATAGAGATAAAAGTCAATGCCCATTTAACACAAGGTTTCTCAGTGATTAAACATATTGAAATAAACATTGAACTTATATTAAACAATCTGTAACTTATTGTATTTTTATAACTATACATTCTACTAGATCAGCATTAATTCAAATGCTTGAAATAGCTCATGAGCTAAATCAAAGCTTTAAATTGAAACCACAAGGTCCATATTTTGACCCATCTGGAATGGTTTTATCTCCATATGGAGTCATCCTATATGCACGGACTGACCAATAACATTTTCAACTCTATCTAAAACTATGTAACATTTTTTCTGAATTCTACTGTTGTCCAGGGACATTCATAGCTTTCTCTAAATTCTACTGTTGTCCTGGGATATTCTGTTATTTGTTGATCTTTCATTCATTGTCTTTCTCTCAACTACTATGCAATTCTTGAAATTACTCCTTGACTTTGAATACCAATGTTTTGGATTACAATCAGTATTTTGTAATGTATATATCATCATGCAAACTTAAAGACATAGACTTCATGTATTATTATTCAACACTAATAAGAACGTTGGCTTTGCTCTCAACTTTTTCTTATAACACTATGATCATCTTCCATTGTGCTTCCCAAATCATTGGTGTAGATGTCCCTTTATGAATTCTATTATTCAGGTCTTCTAAGCCCCTGTTATGACAACATTATTAATACTTGCTAATGACAAGTACTCCCCTTTTTTATATAGATTTGAGGTGTTGCTAATGTTTGTGCCTTGTGATATTGTCATTAATAGTGAATATATTTCCACAATCCATGAGAATTATTGAATGGTGTTTCTGGATTCAATTGTACGGGTATTTTTACATCTATTCGATTGTGTGAATATTTTTACATTAAATAATTAATATTTTAATGTGTGTTTCATTCACTGCTATGAATAGTCTTTTATTGGATCTAATCTTATAACTGAATCTTTTTGGGCATCTCACTATCTTTTGATCGATGCCTTCTAATGAGATAGGATTGTTCCTTGTTGTCTCATGAGATAGGACATGCCCATCTGTCTTTCATTTTGTCACTAAGATATGCTTCTTTTCTCTTTTCATGACAGTCTTGACTTCTTCATGACATTGAGTGCTAGCGAATCTCTTGAATGCCTTGACTATGATTTCTATCTCTGCTCATGACCATCTATCTATTTTATCTTTATCATAGTGGCTTTCTATTGAGGTTTTTTCTCATCTCAACATAGTCTCTCCCTCATTTATGCTCCTCGTGACATTAACTCGGTTGTCCATAATAGCATCTTGATTTTTGCAATCAGCATGTCTTGCATTCATCTTTATGCCACTTGTATCTCTTTACTCGTTATAACAACATGTTTTTCTTTGTTCTATCATAACAATGAGCTACTTATGACTACAACACACTCACATATAAATGTGAAACACCTTCCTTATTCCTTGTACATGGATATTTCAAAGATAATATTGATTAGAGACTTGAATTAGAATCACACAACACTTATTTTGATTGTCTTTGATTTCTATCACTATATATAGTACTGTCTTTGTTGTGGCTTTCTCTTTTAACGTCATAGCTTCCAATGCATTCCCAAAACTAGAGGGGAGGTTGATCTTATGTCATTGTGTCTCCTTCATTAATCTTCTATTAATTTCATTGTATCTTTATATAGATGTAGTTCACTATTTTATCTCAATGAGTAGCAACAATGTTTATATGTGTTGTCATTATGACCCTCTTATTGAACTGATTTGTGTTTCTTTCATAGCTTTCACAGAATTCTACTGTTGTCCTCATTCTATTATTTTTTGATCTTGCATTCATTGTCTTGCTCTCAACTACTATGCAATTCTTGAATCTACTCCTTGACTTTGAATACCAATGTTATAAATTATAATTAGTATTTTGTAACGTATATATCATCATGCAAACTTAAGACATGAACTTCATATATTATTATTCAACACTAATTAGAGATTTGGGGGTGTTCTCTAATTTTTGTGTCTCATGATATTTTCATTAATAGTGAATATATTTCCATAATCCATGAGAATTATTAAGTGGGAAAACAAAAGGACATCTTAGAGCTTGTTCATTGGCTGCTCTATTTTTTCATCAGTCACCAAGAATAGCAGTGAAATTTAGTCAATGAAAGTCTACAGCTACCATTTTTATCAAGTGAATTTATCATCTAGCACAAGTAGAAAATAGCTAGAAAATTACAAATGCTATTTATGTATTGTGATCTAGTTTTATGTTTTTGCTATCTATAGAATTGAAAATAACCATGGCTTCCTTGACTCAATTTTATAGGGGTATTGCTAAACTTGATGGTTTCCCTTGCAATCAAACTATTAGGATCAAAAAATAAATTTGTGCACTTGTTACCATCAATGCCAACCTTGCTCCTTGTTGACTGTGGACATTCATCTTTTACCCTTGCAAAAGGCTTCATAACTTGTTGTAGAGGATCAACCAAACCCTTTTCTTGATCCTTCATGGATAGGCTCACATCTCTATTCATTTTTGGCACTATAGGACACCATAGTGTACCTATCAACACTCCATTCTCAGTTATTGTTTTCTTGCAATCAAAATTCTAAGTTTTTCCTTGAATAATCACATTCTTCATAACCATTAGAGATGTCTTATGTTGCAGATCTGTCCCTTCTCATCTTAGTATAGAAAATTGGACAGTATGTCATGCCATGATTATCTTTTACTCTATTGTCCCACAAATGGAAATTTCTATTTTGGTTCATTGTCCTATGAAATATTTTAAATTGAAAAATTGTCTTTGAGATATTGCCCACTGTATTTTTGATGCTCTTATCATTGTTTTCACATCTCTCATTGACTGTAGTGGACTATTGTCTAAAACACTAACCATTGTTTTCACATCTCTGTCTTTGTGTCAATTGGCTCTTGTATCATTCTATTTTGATGCTTCTTCAACATACCCATACTCAAAACATCAGACTGGTTTGTATACATGGTATGATTATTCTTTAAAGGGTACTAGCTCAATGGAAGAGCACCTACTTTACAAGTAGGAGGATGGTGGTTTGATTCCATCATGCCCTAATATGAATAAACATATGACTAAATTAATGACTAAATAAATAACTAAATATATGACTAAATAAATAACTAAATAAACGAGTAAATAAACAACTAAATAAATGACTAATTCAATGACCAAATTAATGACCAAATAAACGACTAAGTCAATGACCAAATAAACAACCAAATAAATGACTAAATCAATGACCAAATCAATGACCAAATAAATGATCAAATAAACGACCAAATAAATGACTAAATAAATGACCAAATAAATGACTAAAATAGTTTAGTCATAAACTTGATCGTGAGATAAATGATCGGAAATAAACTACCACTGATCACGTGACCAAATTTGGTCATTTATCTATAATTTTTGGTAGTTTATTTGGTCATATATTTTTGTTTTTGTACTAGTGAAGTTTATCTGCTTGACTTAGAAGAGTTCCCTTCTAGCCTGCCAATTTCCTATTGAATCTATCCACAATACCTGCCCAAAAGGAGTCAGGAGGTTTCAGGCCTAAAGGAAGACCAAGGTAGGTTGCAGGAAAAGCACCAATATCACACCCAATAATTCTAGCAATTATGTTTTGTCTATCCTCCGGCGTATTAACAAAATACAGAGAACTCTTATTCTAGTTAACAATTTGACCTATGGCTTGAGAATAAATAGAAAGAGCTTGTTTGATCATTCTAGCCTCCTAGATTGTAGAAGACCCCATAATAACGATAACATACACAAATTTCTCATGAGATCAAGGCCTAGAAGTAGAGGAATGAATGAGCCCCTTTACAGAATGAGCAGTTGCCAAATTCTGAAAATAATGACCAAGACCCTCTGCCAGAATAGCGAAGAGAATGGGGGACAAGGGATCACCTTAACGAAGCCCCCTGGAGGGCTTGAAGAAATGGGAAAAGGATCTGTTCATAATAACCGTAGCCATAAAAGTGTTGATAAGATGGAAAACAAGCTACAACAATTTATCACAGAAACCAAAGGATTGGAGAATCTTGATCAAAAAATCCCAGTCCACCTGGTCATAAGCCTTCGAGAGATCGAGCTTCAGCAGGAAACCATGGTTGGAAGAAGAGTGGGTAGAATGAATGACCTCATGCACCTTCATGATAGAATCAATAATTTTCCTACCTGGAACAAAACCACTCTGCAGGGGGGAAATAATATGGGGAAGGATAGCCAGCAATCTAAGAGTGAGAACCTTGGAAAAAAAATATACACCGAGTAACATAAGCTGATAGGCCTAAAGGAGTCAACCAAATTAGTACCAAGATATTTTGGGATCAAGGCTATGAAAGTAGCATTAATTTATTTAAGCAAGGTTCTAGACCCAAAGAATTATTTAATAGCATTACATATATCTTAGCCCACAATGTGCCATAATTTTTGAAAGAAAAACAACGGAAATCCATCTGGGCCCGGGGACTTATCACCCTCAAAAGAGAAAGATGCTAACTTGATTTCCTCTGAGGAAGGGATGGAAGTCAAAAACAATTTAGTAACATCATCCACTAAGGAAGGGATAGAATCAAGAAGCAAGGCTTTATTAACCATGGAAAATGAGAGATCTTTGGAAAGAAGGGAGGAGAAAAAGTCAACCATAGACAAAGAAACATCTTTATCATTACTAACCACACCTGAAACTAACCCAAGTTTGGAAATTATGTTGGAAGCTCTATGTTTGGAGGCAGACATGTGGAAGAACCTGATGTTCTTATCTACAGCCTTCAGCCAAAGTGACCGAGACCTTTGTCTCTAGTACACTTCCTCTTCAGAAATGATGTTATGAGTTTTGATCAAAAGAGTAGTCTCCCTATCCTTTAGGTCTTGAGACATACCTATTTCCTGGATAGTTTCCTGAATGACATCAAGTTCCTTTTTTATATCTAGCTTGACTTTGAAGATTTCATCGAACACTTCCTTACTCCAATTTTTAATATTTAGTTTTATGTGTTGGATTTTCTCAGACACCCAAAACATAGTAGACCCTCAAATGTTAACACTCCACAAATCTCTAATTCTCTTATCTAACTCTGGATGATCAATCCAAAAATTTTAAAATCTAAAGGGGAAATTACCCTTTACCTTCATCGTAATAGCAACAAAGGAGAGGGAGAAGTGATCAAACCCAACCTTCGTGATAGAGGAAAGTGAGTAGTAAAAGTTATTAAGCCAATTTCTAGAGATCAAGGTACAATCCAAACAAACCTGAATAAGATCTGCTCCCACTCTTCTATTAGACCAAGTGTAATTAACACCCTGAATATCAATATCAACAAGAGCCTATCTATTTACAAAATCCATGAGCTCAACTCTACCCTCCAGTTGACTTAAGCTATCAACCCCTCCAAAATTTTCATTATCTTTCAGTGGACAATTAAAATCTCCCATAACCAGCCAGGGAGATTCACTGAAAGAAAGCCTTTGATTCTCAACAATCTTCCAATATTTAGCCCTACCAACTTTGGAGTTAGGAGCATAGATATTAGTAGAAACCCATTCAAAATCAGACTTGGTGTGGAGAAATTTAATGCTCAAATAGTTCACATCATTATTTAGAATTTCACCTCTAATTTTATTCTAGTTCCAAAAGACAAAAATACCTCCCAAGGCTCCATCAGAGCTGGATCCAGCGACCACGCCATTTTTGAAGATTCTAATTTTTTTCAACCTTATCTTCTAACATTTTAGTTTCCTGAACAAGAATGATATCAGGTTTATGATCTCTTACCAGGTTCCTAAGCATATCCTTCTTATGGGGGGCATTAAGCCCCCTAATATTCCACAAAATGAATTTCATTTCTTAACCGGAGTACAGACATCCTGGATGGTCAATTGCTTACCATCCGCTATATCCTTTTTTCTTTCTCTTTCTTTGATATCTTTCTTTGAGGTTCTTCATGGGGTTCTCTTTTGAGATCCTACATCCGCCTTCAAGCTTCAAACCTTAGATCCCCCATTATCCCTACTATGAGTAACCACTCCCTTTGAACTAGGTGTTGAGAGTTTTCTCTGCTATTTTTTTTGTTTCTTCCCCATATGATTAGTCCAGGGAGCTCTATTCAGGTCCAAAATAACCGAACTAGAAAAAGGATCTTCATCGCCACTACCAGACAGGGTATCTAGAGTAGATGAAGAATCCTCCTCCTCTAAATTTTTAAGATCGCAAGGCAGAAAATCGTCCCCTATTGCATCACTATCTGACTGAACATTAAGCAAGGATCCTTCTTCATTAAACTACAAACTCTTGAGGTTGATATCATCAGCCTGGATAGGAAGGAAAACCTCCACAAGAACCTCCTTCATTAGAGAGTCCAAGACATGGGTAATAGAATCCAAAAATTTCCCCTCCTCTAGGTTTTGTATCCCATTAGATTCAACTGTGTCACCTTGGCTACCTTCCAGAACTGGATCGACCTTGATAACTCTCTCACCTTCAGCCAGAACCAAAGGCTTCTTCTCCTTCCAAATTTGTTTGGGCTCCTTAGGAGGATTTGGGTTAGAGACCTCTACTTTAGGATCCTTTTTTACTTTCTTCAAAAAATTCTTTTCCTAATGACCCATTTTGTGATACACGAAACAGGCGAAGGGAAGGGATTCAAATTCCACTTCTTGCTTCCAAATACCCAGTTTAGAGTTGATGTTGATAACCGAAGGAAGGTTATCAAACTGACAAATATTGACAAGGATCCTGGAAAAAACCAGACTGGATTTGGTTGTCATCATTGAATCGATCGAAAGAATCTCCCCACCAAAAGTAGAAGCAAATCCCTTGAATACTTCCTCGTTCTAGTATTCGAGAGGTAAGCTAGGAAACCTGACCCAGACCAGAGTGGCCTTGAATAAATTTTTAGAGTAATCCCATTTTGGAGTCCATTTACGGAAGGCCACAATCATTCTTCCAAACATCCAAGGACCCCCACACAGGACATAATCCTGATCTTCTTTATTAGAAAAAGCAAAGGATAAAAACCCCTTAGGTAAAGAAGCTATGTTGACCTGACCCTTCAAAGCCCATCTTTTCTTAACAAAAGATCTAACCAGTTTGATATTGGGCCGAGGGCCCAGGAAATTACCAACCAAAGTGAACTCCATTATAGAAACAAAGTGATCCACCAGAGAGTCAGGAACAAAAATAGCGACTTCACCATCCAAGAAACTAGCCTTCACAGCTCCAGTAGAAGAAGAAGGCTTTCCCGCCTGTTTGGCTCTCAAGATTTCCGACCAATTTTTGGTAGTAGAGGGGTTGACCTCGACATTCTTATTTCTTGTCTCTTCTTAGGACCCCACTAGTGGTTCCTTAGAGCTCTTTTCCACCAAATCAAGGCTAGGTCCGTTCTCTAAGATATTATCTCTGGCCATCAGTGGGCCTAGAGGTGAGGGACAAGACAAAACCTCCTTCGTAGGAATCACTACTGTACTCAATAGAGGCGATGAACATTACATGATAGCTTGGGAGGGAGGTTGATTCTCCTTACCACACAGAGTAGAATCTAACATCTGCAACACCAGACTAAATACTGGTACTGGAGAACCCGCCAAAGTATTGACCGTGTCCACTGTGACATTCTCAAGACTAGCACCAAAACTAGAGCCCACAACCAGGCCTCCATGCCTGACTGGGACACCCTTGAGATTTGAAAATTATTTCCTGCTCGAAGCCTCTCCATTTTTTGATTATCTCAGTATTGTTTAATCCAAAATTATTAGAGTATTAGCCTTACATGTATAAATTCACATGATATTCTATTATATGATCATACTTTACTATATGGGTGTTATTTTTATGATTTTATCCACTTTTAACCTACATAGGCTAATAGAATTCGCTCAGCCTCTTCATTTGGCCTTCTCCCACTTGGAGGCCAATATTTCACTCTCTTAATGTCTTCTTATAACTTATGTCACTTTACAAATTTTTGTAATTCTTATTTGGTTTGGATTCTTCCATGTGGAAAAGCCAATTTTTAGTTGTGCTTCCTTCATATGAGCACATTTTAAACAAAATTCTTCCATATTTCTTTCTTATTTCTTTCATGTTGAATCAAGCTCTTACAATTAAAATTATTCATTTTTATTATCTTCTCTATTTGTTATTGAAGTTTTTTGTTGTATCTTAAGCACTTTAGGATTCTCTCATTCTCCATAGTGGCCTCTAAATAATAGTAATAAATTAATTTTTATATTATTTATTATTTTGAAAATAAAATATATTTTAGACTTATCTAACTATATTCTATTATTTTCTCCCATATTTTGGTTTAGTTATAATTTATATTTTATAAGTTTTAAATTAATTCAATATTTCTAATTTAAATCGTCAAATAGTAAAAAAATATACTTTAAATATTTTTAATCCTAATGTAGAAGCAATGAAAAATTATTTATTTAATTCACTTAAGCTAAAAAAAAAAAAAATTTAAAAAAACTCTTAAAACACCTGAAGGGGTGAGAATTGACCATTCAACAACCATAAGATGTGCAACAACTCTTGCAATTATATGAGATTTAACTTCAAGGTGAAGAGGAAAAAATTATGGAAATCAACACTAAAAATGATTGGATTTGGAGCATTCCACTAAGATGGTAGACCCGCTATCTTTTGATTTGATTATAATAGTTACAATAATGAAAATATAAGCACTAGATATGGTGATGATATATGCGACATCTAGACTAATGAAATATTAAATATTTTAAGTCCTTCCATAACATTAGAACATGAATAGGCCTAGTAGTTGTCTATGAGGAAGAGCTAGGTGTCGAGAACCTATTTATTTATTGAAAAATATTGAGATATTAAAATGTGTGTAAATGAACAAGTTTGATAATGATAAAATGTCTAAATCTAATCAAATACAATAAGTGTAGCATGAAACACAAAAATAATAAGGTAAATCTAGCATGGAAACATAGAGAAGAACCTACGTGATTGAAATTTAGAAATAACTCTATTGGATAGAAGCACTAGGCATCCATGTTTGAAGGTGATAGATGCTTGAAAGATGATTGGGGATGGAATCAAGAAACTCTATACGCCTATCTCCTAAAAATTAGGGTAAAAATTGTAGTACTGAAGTTTTGAGCATCCTATTCTTAGGTTTTTTGTACATACAAAATCTATAAATATCTGGCCTTCTTGTTTATAAATTTGTCATTGTTAGATCTAGAGTTGTACACACAAAAAATGGAGAAATGGTTCTCTTGTATAGGGGCATGCCTAAGTCAAACCCTGAGTTAGTACTCTCACTTCTATAATGACAATGATGAGATATGATGTGTGCTAACATGAAGATAGAGGCTAAATTAAATAAAATATGTTGAAATAATAAGATTTTACCCTAGGTACAAAACCTTCTTAAGGAATCTCACAAAAAGGCTTAATGTTATCCTCATGAAGTTCTACAAAATGTTAGTGCATACTCATAACATGAATTCATAATATGCTTGATCATAACTTGTTACGTTAGACTTGAATGCTTGATGCTTGAATTATCAACTTGCTATATTTGGAATGATATTATTATGGTGTTCCTTAAATGAGTATATACTTGATTAAAATAGTTTTTCGCTATACTTTGAAATGGGAAAGGGAGTTGTGTGGGCAGTTTTCTTTGTGTTGTCATTTATGTCAAACTTGTTAATGTTGATGACTATGAGAAAGAGATTGGTTAGTTTTCTTGTCATTGGTATTTTCATCAAGGATGGAGGGGAAATTGTTAACAGAATGTGTTAAACTAGTTGTTTTCATTAATGTCAACCCGTTGAAGTTTTGTGTTGCCTAATGCATGGAAGATGATAGAGGTTCAGTAGTGAGTGATCATATGTTATTCTATTGTTTGCTGAGTGTATTTAGTCAATATGCGGTGCATCTAGAAGGTGAAATTAAGGGAAGTTAAAATGTGCTAAAAAGAGTATTTGAAGTCCTTATGGGAGAATGCTCCACAATTATATGCATAAGATGTTGATAGAGCTTATAGTTATAGAGTAAATATTTATGGTCTATTAATATTGTATTTTTTTGTTTTTAGGTGCATAGAAGTTCAAAGGTTGACATTTTTGGTTTTTTACTAACAGTTAGACTGGTTGTTATGACTAGTCAGATCTGGTGCAGAGAATGCTCTGCATTGAGTTTTTTGAGATTGAATTTTGGTGGGGATGCTCCTAACGTTTGTGTAGTTTTCCAATTCAAATATATTATGTTGGTTTTCTCAGAAAGTTAAGATGTGTTGCTCTAGATTTGGCATCATTATTTGTGTTTATCTCTATTGGACTGAGTGGATTATGTTGATTTGATTAATGAATTTTTGGATTGGATATGCTTTTTTAGGAATGTTTAAGATGTTTTTATAGATATTACCATGTCATGTTGAGATCCACATTGATTTTTGAGCATTGGAGAATTTTTTTTGGCCTGACTAGTGAATATGTTCTAATGTATTGTTGCATGTTACGTTTGGTGCTGACTTTGGAGGATGTTGGGTTGCGTGCACTTTGATTAGTTTTATTGTGGGAGGCGTGTTGTGATTTGTAGGGGTCATATTTATATCATGGGGTGGACCATGTTATAATTTAGTGTTCGTGGTGGCTGACTTTTTGTATATAATGCTTATCTCTACTATGGGAAACCTAGTTGTTGTTTTCGATGATCAAGTTAATATATATTGGCATACTGGTGTGTGAATTAGATATGGTTTGAGAGTGGAATGAATGTGAAGTTGATGTAATGAAAATGTAGAAGAGAATATGTGTGAGTATCTAAGATTAATATAATTCATCATTTTCCTATGCCTACTAGATAAGAATGAGTCCTTTTGGTAGCTTGTACAATCTTGTATCTTTCCCTTGGATCATGTGTCTTAGTTGTAAATGTCCTTTGTATCTTTACCTAAGGTTGTGTGTCTTAGCCTGTAAGTCCTTTTCAAGATAAGTGGGCTCCTTAGACTCTAGACTAAAATATTGTAATCTATTATTCATATAGTGAGTGTGATTCTCACCATGGTTTTTCTCACATTGGGTTTTCCACATAAAAATATGGTGTTCATGTGTTTATGTTTTCATTGCAATATATTTCATTGATGGTTAGTTGGATTAACATAATTTATGAGTGTTTGTAATATAAAAGGTTAAATTTTTATTCAAGAGTGATTTACCCCCTCCCCTCTTAGTCTTGTGTTGTGTTGAACAATTGGTATCAAAGTTGAGATCCTCTTGAAGAAGTTTAACTATTTAAGGAAGATCCAAGATGGAACATGAAAATGGTCACAAAGTACCAAAGTTTAATGGAATAAATTATACATTTTGGAAGGAAATGATGGAAACATATTTGGACTCTATGTTGTTTGGATTTTTGGATATTGTGAAGCAAGGATACACTCCTCCACCTGGTACTCCTACTCCAAATGAAATAAAGGTACATGAAACTAATGTAAAGGTTAGAAACACTATCATCGGTGGATTATGTGATTTATAATTATTGAACATCATGACCTACACAACTACAAAGGATGTTTGAAGGAAGTTGATTGGTATTTATGAAAGAAAAATAAGATCAAGCAAGTTAATTTGTGAAGCCTAAAGCATAAATTTGAAACCATAAGGATGTATGAGGATGCAAATATTGAAATTTACCTACACCAAGTGAATGAGGTTGTAAGTGCAATCATAGGTATTGGTAGAACGATAAAAGATAATGAAGTTGTGTGGAAAGTAATGAGGACTATGCCTAGATTATAAAAACCATTGATGTATGTCATTCAATAGAGTTGTGATATGGACAAATATACATTGGATTAGAACTATGGAGAAGTCACTTCTTTTGAGATCTCTAAACTTGAAGATAGTCAACATGACAAGAAGGATGTTGCATTCAATGCCACAAAGAATATTGAATATATTCTTGAGATAAGTAATGAATCGGATGGTGAAGAAGAAAACTTTGTGAGAAGACTAAAGAAAGGATTCGTAAAGTATAAAGGTAAGCTTCCCTTTAAGTGTTTTAATTATGCAAGAATGGGTCATTGTGCTACTAAATGAATTTTTTATGAAATATAGCTTTAAGAAGTTTGATGATTATGAGAGAAAGAATATAGAAGAAATAACATATATGCAAGTATAGATAATAAAGTCAAGGGTAAGAAGATCCTTTATTTTGTAGAGACCTAGATTCATCAAAAGATGAAGATGAAAATGATTCAAATGATAAAGTAATGTTTTTGACTATTAAGGAGAAAGGTAGTAATAGATCCAAAAGTCAGAATTTTATAGAAAACAATAAAAAATAAAAAATTGTGAAGACTTCCCTACAAGCAAGTAAATAACCTACACCTTGCACAATTGATTATGGATGTTAAAATATATGACCAGTGATAGAGGAAAGTTCCTTGAGCTTAAGTGTTGGGACTCCAAAAAGTGATCAAAAATTTTCTTTGATAATCAGTGTGACCTGTAGTTAAAGTCATACGCAGGGAAGGATTGGTGCTCTGGTTGATTCTTTAAAGCCTTGTATATTTGTACTATTACATCAATAACCTTTTGCAGTGACAATATTTGAGTTCCTTTGAGACAAGACTGGCAAGGATGTTAAGAATTTCATTTTCCATTTAATTTAAGAGACATATGAAAACTTACATCTATCCATTCTGGAGTTTGTAAACTTGTTACAAGATTCACAATGGAAAATACTCATCAAAGTCATATCAGAGAAGGTATTGTGGATATATCGATGAAATCAAGCTAATTTACATGCAAAGATTTTTCAATGAAACAGATGTAGCCTTCATTGAAAATACATGCACAGTTTCTAAAAAGGTTTAACATGACACCAAAAAGAAGTATGTCGGATAAAGTAATATGGGACTCATCAAAATGTTTATTGATACTCTAAAAGGCTTATCGATGGAATCAAAGGAGGCTTAATCAAAAAGGGTAGTATTGATTAAAATAACAATTTTCATAGGAGAAATTAATGTTAAGCGATAACTAAAAAGTGATTTCAATTAGTCATCTCAAGGATCCAACGACAAATACATCGAACTAAATGGGATACCTAACAAAGAAAATAAAGCTCCAACAAATTCAATTTTTCATCAAAAAATGCTTTTCAATAGAGTATCTATGAAGTTCTCTTACGGGATCATTGAGTAAAAGGGAAGCTTCGAGAAAAATAAAATCAAGTTGAGCAATGGTCATTTTTCTCCGAAAGGGAATTTTTTTTTAAGAATAGGTTTTGATTTATATCGATAAATTCATTGGATAAAATGAATTTTCTGAAAAACTGAAAGAAGGTTGGGTGAATACATATTCTAATCAAAAAGGGATAGTGAAGGAGATGTTGCTATTTAATCGATAAAGTGATTTTGATGAGTTTACTATCAAATCCATCAATGTCAGGAAAGCTTTTGATTAAGGTAAAAGTAGGTTTTGAAGGGAACCCCGAAACCCTTTAACAAAGCAAAGAGAGGACAGGCAAGAAAGCCCAAAGAGAAACAGACTGTCCCCAAAAAAGGGGAACAGTCAACAATGGGTCAAAACCCAGATTTGGCAACAATTACATAGACAACAAAAAACACAAAACTGCTGGAAAGAAAGCAGAAAGAAAGACCACCAGCACCAAAGTCATAGCACAGATTTCAGAAAGCTTTCAGATTCCACCAGCTGAGTTTTCATTGTCATCACTTTCTCTCTCAGCTTCTAGAGATCCGGATCCTCATTCTTTTGCATCTTGGATCTAGTTCGAGTTCCTGGTCCCGAACGCTGGGAAGAAATAGGGTGATCAGCATTGTCTTTATTACTTTCCAGCCAGTTGCTTAGAGAAACTAGATTCTCAAGAGTAGCCTTCATTCCAGTGTTTACCATCGTGAGCAAGTGTTTCAACATTTCTTCATTCCCATTAATCTTCTTCTGGATGGGAATCATTGCTAACTCAATAGCATTTCTGATTTTTTCCTCAGTACCATCATTAAAAGAAACATTAGGATTATGGGAGATTTCTTTACTGATAGTATTAATGGTTTCTTCAATCATGGAACTCTTGTTCTCTAGTTTAATGCATCTATTTTTGAGTTCCACCAGATCAGACTGCACCCACTTATCCAAGTTATAACTATAAATTGATTTATTTTTGGCAATTTCCAAAGGGGACATAACAATCGTCCTTCTCACCTCATTGTCCATCCTGCGGATATCAGATTGGAGAGACTGAAAATTTTTCCCCTAGAAGTTTCTATCTCTGTCATCTTCATCTTTCTTGTTATCCTTCTCATGACTCGGAGAGTCCTGAGGCTCAAAATTTTCCTCTTCAAGGACTTTGAAACTGTTATCCCCTAAATTTTCAACATTGCTATCAAAGGTGTTAATACCTGCATCTTTGTTATTATCAATCTCTATTCCTTTATCCTCCTTACCAATTGGGTTTTCATTATTCAGACCAGGGTTAACATTTTCCCTAGACTTAGGGGTGGTACAACTAACCTCAAGGATACCCTTAACATTAGTGTTAGCAGGGTCCACCATGATCTTCTCCATGGGGGTCTTAGAATGAGGCAGCTCAACACTGGGAACCCGCTGACTATTCTGGGCATCATCAAAAATAGAGTCCAGAGAAGTGTGCTTCTTACCAACAGATGATTGGATGTGAAGACCAGTAGGAACATCCGGAGCAATCTTTTCCGAACTAGCAATGCCACTTGAAAGAGTAGGTTTAATTAAGGCATCCGGGGAGAAAGAAGAAGACGGGCCAGAGGAAAGGGAGACTTTTTTTGATTTGAAGGATTTGGGCAGAGACCCCACAGACTTCCTCTTGTTGACCTAGGCAGGGATGGGGTCAGGGATATGATTTCTCGCATAATCAGCAATTAGGTTGATAAGACTGACATGTAGGATTGGGGCATTCTTCAATCTGAAATCAGAAATGCTTTGATTGAGCGACCAGAGCAGGAAGAAGGGGAAAGATATAAGGATCTCATGACGAAAATGATTGACTAGGGCAAAGTGATAGTTGTAAACCCTAGTAAATATTCCCTCCAACATAAAATATTCCATAATGACTTTTATAACAGAGCCCCAAACTTTTTCAATATTATCAATTTCTACATAATCCTTCTTACCTTTAACCAAGAGTGCCCGTTCCTCATCTGTAGCTGG
>MU227197.1:2169485-2191024 GCA_018584345.1 Thuja plicata | reverse complement strand
AATGTGACAACATTAGGAGGTGGGTTAGAGTAGAATTTAGGATTGGGATTAGATTAGCATGGGTGAATGGGTTGAGAAGGGTTAGAACCCAGGGTAGAAGTGGTTGAGATGGGTTAGGTTGAGGTTTGAGGGAATATTAATAAATGAAATAAGTTTAATTAATTCATTTAGAAATATAGGAATTAATTATTTAAACAATGAAATTGTTTTTTAATAATTAGGGGACTATAGCCATTTTAATTAAATTAAATAGGCTAGGGGAAATGGGTTAATTGCAAGTGGGTAATTAATTTTTGGGGTTTATTTAATTCATTTATAATTAAATACTATAGCCATATTTGATTTTTGATTTGATTTGATTGGTTGAAATTGATTTGAATTACATGGCTATAATAGTTAATATAAATCAGTGATAAAAATCACCTAGGACATTAAATTGATTATGCCAAGCAGTAACAGGGTCATTTGGACATAATCGAGGGTATGATCACACTTAGGGTAAATAGGGTCCATAGTTGCGACAGACCAAATTCAGGTGGTTACACTGTGTTTCCATCAATGCCAAAGGGAGAGATTGATGACATGTAACTGATTGAATGTTTGAAGATGTTAATTTGATGATCATGCAAGGCATTAAATAAGTTAATGTATTGTATTGTCATTGATGTCAACTTGATATAATCTATATGGTCATGGAAATACTCCCAAAGACTTCAAAGAACCAATGAATCAAGGCTATGCTATCAGTAATGCATACAAGTCAAGTATTCACTAAGTGAATGCATACACCAATGGAGTGCACATCAATGGTCAGAGTAAAAGAGCAAAGTCACAGTATTACCTGACAAGCCAATGCTCAGCATTACCGATGAGCAGAGTTACAATGTTGCCCAACGAGAAAAACACAAAGTAACCAGACGAAAAGAATTTCAGTATTGCCCGATAGAGAAGACAAGGATGGAGATCCCGATGACAACAAAATTCACACTGATAGAATAGTTAGTTATCACTGATGACTAACTAAAGTGTTGACCAACAGAACAAAGAGTTCAGAAAATGACAAAATGCATAGCTGTCAAGAAGCTAAAGATAGAATTAACAGAAACTTATCATTGTTTTAATCATCCAGATAAAGCCAAAGATAAGTAATTGATTTAAAAATGATTTGTCCAGTTGGCAAGAAGATCTCTTTGAGATAAAACTAGATTTTTTTTTAAATCTATTGCCGAGAATTATGGAACACGCCAAGAATCAAGAAAGCCAAGAAAATGGGAAATAATGTCTATATAGAGACAAACCCAATTCATTACAAAGTGTGGGGTGAACAAGAGAATAGAGGAAAGATGCAAAAGAGAATCTGAAGGAGAAGAAAGTCTTCTTTTAGTCCTAATCAACAAGCTAAAGAAAGAGCTAGATTCTGCAGACATCGACGAACAGTGAGACAACATCACAGAGCAGAACAATGTGGAGCAAAGGTATAAGTGATTATATTGATCAGAGAGGTAATGGACTTACAATAGATCTGAAAATCTACAATTGAGTTGTATGTATGAATAGATCATTAGTGTTTTAGTTTAACCATTGAAGCATCAAGTCTCTTAACCGAATAGGACTTAAAAGTCTTTTACAATTGAGATACATCCCAAGAAGTATCAAAAGGTTTGATCATAAAAGTAGCATTGGATATGCCCGATACCTATTGGCAAGCCAAGTGAGTGTTTGATCAAGGATACTAGATGAAAAACCATTTTTAAATCCTCTAACAAGGTCACACCTGACAGTGTGTTTGTAACATTTAACAGGGTTGGCTCTTAACAGGGCTCACTTCAGAAGAGTGAAAATTTGGGGCACCAGTCCCAATGGTTTTTCCCTTTATAGGGTTTCCACATTAAAATACATGTGTTATGTATTTAATGTTTCATTACTTTATTATTTTACATTTCACATATGCAATTCTGGATTGATCAGTATACTCTGCATACTTACTGTGTTTCGGTAAATAGTTGACTGCTTATCAGTAAACATATAGAAGAGAGATTTACAAAGCAATCCAAAAAGTAGTAAATTGATAAAAGTATTTCACGACATTCATCTTGTAGGATAGAAAATAACTAGAGACATAATTTGTGGTTATAAGTTATAAAGGTTTATTTAAGGATTAATTTTTGAGGCCACTTATTCACCCCCCCCCCCCCCCCNCTTATTCCCCCCCCCCCCCCCCTCCTCTCAGTTATTACTAACACTAGACATGGGAATTGACACTTAGACTATCATACAAGAATATGATTAGAACAAAGTGGGTGTTCCAAAATAAGCTAAATGAAGATGGAAAAGTCACAAGAAATAAGGCAAGACTAATATATAAAGGTTATACATAATTTGAAGGTATAGAATTTTAGGAGACATTTTCTCCAGTAGCTAGGATGAAAGAAATAACATTGTTTGTGCATCTTCTACACATAAGAACTTCAAGGTGTATCAGACGAATGTAAATTTATTGTTTCTAAATGAAGATATAGAAGAAGAGGTTTGCATCGATAAACTACATGGTTTATAATTATCATATAATCCGGATATGTTTTGGAGAGTTAATAAAGAAATTTATGGACTCAAACAAGATCTTTGAGCCTGGGAAGCAAGGTTGGACAAGTATGTGTTGCAGTAAAACTTTAAGAAGAAAGGTACTATGGGAATTAATCTCTATTTTAAAGTTAAAGATGATAAATTACTTATAGTAGTTGTATATGTTGATAATATTATATTTGTTGGAGATGATGATGTGTGCAAGAAGTTTATTAAGGAAATGTAGAAGGAATTTAAGATGTCAATGATTGGTGAGTTTTCTTTCATACTTGTTCTTTAAGTTACTTAGATGAAAGATTCCATTTTCATTTACTAGAGAAAGTATATCAAGGAGATGTTCAAAAAGTTTAGAATGGAGAATTATAAACCAATTGGGACCCCCATGGCCACTAGTTATCATTTAAGCTAGGATGGTGAATTTTTGGAGGTTGATCATAAACTTTACATATCTATGACCTAGGTGGACTATTGTACTTGATTACTTCAAAACTTGATATCATGCATGCAATCTCTTTGGTTTCAAGATATCAAGCTAATAATAATAAATATCATGATAAGGCAATGAAAAATAATATTTAGATATTTGAAAGGAAATTTGGACTTTGAATTATCGTACAAAAGGGATGATGATTTTACTTTGAAATCTTTCATTGATGATAATATGGAAGGATGTGTAGATGACATAAGAAATACTAGTGTTGGTTCATTTTTCTTCGGAGACAAGCTAGTCTCTTGGATAAGCAAGAATTAGAATTCAATATCATTATCTACAATAGAGGTAGAGTATATTTCAACAGCAACTTGCTACTCGCAAGTGATGTGGATGAAGTAGACTCTTAGATACATCAAGGTAATATATGATGAGGAAATTTTGATTATGTGTGATAACACAAGTACCATTAATATTTCAAAGAATCTAGTGATGCATTCAAGGAAAAGCATTTCTATCCAGTATTACTTCTTGAGGGAGAAAGTTGAAGAGAAGGAATTCAGATTAGAGTATGTGCCCACAAAGGATTATATTGCAAATATTTTAAGTAAGGAGCTATAAAATGATATCTTTGAGTATCTCTGAAAGAATCTAGGGATTATTTCCCCTCCTTCAAACTAGGTGCATAAGAGTGGTGCATCTTACTAGGGGTATATTTAATGTCTATATTTTGTCTCCTAAATTGATGTGGTTGCTACTCTTAGAGGGAGCAATGAAGGTTATGGTTTATTGGTTGTAGGAAAAGTGTTATAGAGATGATTTATCCCTAATAGGGGGAGTGTTGCATCTCTTAGAGATGTACCCATAAGGGAGAGATTTTTTTAAGAAGAATTTAGAATATTTTTAATGTTGCACCCTTTAGCGTTGATGTCTAAGGGGGGAAGATACAGTTGAGAGAGTTGCAGTATAAAGAAAGTAAGAAGCGAGTAGCACAAGTGTTTCCATATTGACAAAGGGGGATATTATTGGATTTTTTTTTCATTAATGTCAAACTTATTGATGTTGATGACTATGAGAAACATATCAGTTAGTTTTCTTGTCATTGGTGTTTTCATCACTGACAAAGAGGGGGATTGTTAGAAATATGTGTTCAACTAGTTTTTTGTGTTGATTTCATATGGATGAATAATTGTGTTGCCTCATGTATGGAAGTTGATAAAGGTTGGATATTGAGTGTTTAGATGTTTTCTAATGTCTATTGATGATATTTAATCAATATTCGGTGTATCCATAAGGTGGAAGTACATGAAGCTAAAATATGAAGGAAAGAGTATTTGAAGTCCTTATGGGAGAATGCTTCAATAGTACATGGAAGTGTTCAATAATAAAAATAATCCAAGACAATGAGGACACAACTATTTTGAGGCAAGGAATAGATAGTTGTAAAAATATTTATTGCAACATGTGTAAAGGGATCATTTTGAGGGATAAATAAGACGAGAGGAGGAAGATATCCATTCTAAAATAAATCTATCTCTAAGAGAAGATGTTTAAAAAAAAAAGAACATTTTTTACCAAAAGAGGGGAAGGAGAACAAGAATTCACACTTTCCCCCATTGTTAGATACAATGGTTCTCAATGAAGCATCACACATTTTGGTTCCAAGTTAGGGTTTTTTTATGATAAACATACACTTTCAATCAAGGAAGAGGTTGTAATCAAGGACATACACCTCTTGGGAAAAAGAGAGAATCCTTGAGAAAAAAAAAACAATTCTATGCAAGAAAAGACATTGCATGATAAGCAAATACCACTCAAACAAGGGAAAGTGGATATATACAAAGGATGGGATATTGAAGCACTACCCTTTCCTTCTAAGAATGGAGACAATGATAAGAAACACTATTATGTTTCTCAAAAGAATGATTTTACCTAAGATTATACTACCATGAATGACAATAATCCCCCAAGGGATAGACTAGCAATATCAAAAAGTGAGAAGCAACATAATATGTGTTGTCAATTAGGATTTCACCTATAACAAGATGTGAAATCTAGCTATCATGTTGAAACATGGAAATACTCTCAGGTTGTGGGTATCCTATGGTGAGAGTGAATCTTTGATATTAAAGGTTGGTTCCTTAATGGTACTCACCTATACTAAATGATAATGAGAAAAGGGATAGAAAGAATTGATTTTGAAATGAATAAATAAACTAATGGGTAATGTACCAGATAACTAAGGTAACTTGTAGCTGATAAACTTCAACAAAAATCCTCTAAAAGACACTAAAACACTCGACCTTAATTAGATATGTTATGAAAAATAAATTCAAATGATGGGTCTATTGAAATTGTTTTTGTTTTAGGTGTTGACATTCATGTTTTGTCATTGATGTTAACATATGTTTCAGTTGGATGCATTAGAAGTTTTAGAAAGACTAGTTATCATAGGTACAAGCAAGATCTTTAGTTGTGTACAGATAGTGTTTGGTGTTTCAATATATGCAAGCACGGAGTTGTGTAAAGGGAAGTATGTACACCTTATATCTAAGGTCATTGGATTTCATAATGTTATTTGTGTGATTTACAGTTGTTTTGTTAAAGACTGGTTATAGTGCAGTGACAGAGGATTATGACAGAGATGGTCTCTAATTTTTTGGGATAACTTGGATCCGAGCATGATTTACGATATGTGAGCTTAAGGCATGATAGAAGATACATGGGAGAACATTATTTTTTATTCTTGGGTTGTTGGATTCTTGATGGCATTGTTTGTGGCATGTGGACTATCGAAGACCTATTTGGGGCTGACCAAAGAGATGTTACATTCTTAGTGAATAGCGAGCATGATTTATGGATCTTGGCACATAACTAAAGACTCCTAACATGGTATGTCCTTCAATAGGAAATTTTTAATAGATTTAATAATCAGCTCCTAACAAGGCCAGATCTCCTAATAGGTATACAATATTTCTAGGATATTAAATTTGTGGGTGTTAATTCCCACCGGGGTTTTTCCCTTAATAGGGTTTTCCTTGACAACAAATACTTGTGTTATGGTGTTTTTCTTGAAGTGTTTTGATTTACATTGATTAATTGATTTATAATTTTAAAGTTTAAATATTTGACATACAACTAATTCACCCCCCCCACCCACCCCCTTCTTAGTTGTATTGATAGACTATTATTCCTAACAATTTGTATCATAGATTCTGGTCCTCTACGAGAAAGCTTAATCACTTGAGGTTATCCTGAGATGGCTTACTATAGGAACGAGATTCCAAAATTTGATGCTAAAATTTTTTATAGTTGGAAGAACAAGATGAGAACTCATTTGATCTACTTGGGAATTGATTACTGGATGATTACAAAGAAGGATGAATTGTTCAAGGAAGAATATGAATTAGGAAGTGCTACTGATGAAGAAAAGAAATTTTTTCTTGTAATATGGTTGCAAGAGAAGCACTAATTAGCACACTCTCAGAGGCAGAATTTATAGAGGTTAAAGATCTTGATTCAGCTCACAAGATCTAGACAAGGATAGAGGCCCCATATGAAGGATATTAGTACACTAAGCAGGAAATACTACAAAATTGGAAGGTTAAAATGGAGAATCTAAGGATGTGAGATGATGATAATGTCAAAGAATATGTACTAAGGGTTATAGAGGTTGTTATTGGAATCATAAATTTAGAAGGAACATATACTGAAGATGAAGTGATCAAAAAAATTCTTAGATCCTTGACACCTTCCTACAAAACTAAAGTACAAGCAATGGCGAAGATCATACCACTAAAAAAAAATTCAATAGAGAAGTCTTGATTGCCAAGCTGTCCACCTTTGAGATTGTAGAATTACAAGATGCATTGCCCAAAGTAGAGTCTACATTCAAGGATACTATTCATAATGACAAAAACACTTTATGAAGTCTTGCGAGCTCCAGTGAAATCAATAGAAATGCAAATCTTGGAGAATATGTTGATGAGTGGGTAGAGATAGAGGAAGAAGAAAGAAAATTGTATGAACTTGTGGCCCTAATAGCAAAAAGGGAAAAGAAAGGTAAGGGTAAATTTGAAGGAAATTTACCCCTAAAATATTTTTCTTGTAATAAGATTGGTCATTTTTCTTCTATATGTCCTACAAGGGTTCCTAACCATAATCCTAAGTTTTATAAGCCTAATTTACCAAGGATGAGGAATGCTACTATGCCAATGAAGGTATGTCTAATGATGATTCTTTGAATGATGAGAATGAAATTAAATTTATTTCTATTATAGATTATCAACCTATTCATGAAGAAAAAGCCCTAGTCTCACATGTTGAAAAGAAATTACAATGGATCATTGATAGTGGTTGTTCAAATCATATGACTGGTCATAAAGATAAATTTGTTCAGCTCAGTAGATATGATGGTGGTGTAGTCAAGTTTGGTGATAACACTCCTAAGTCGATCATTGGAGTAGGTTCAATCTCTCTTGATGGTAAAATTAACACTGATGATGTCTTACTTGTTGATGGAGTTAATCACAAATTCTTGAGTATTGGACAGCTTGTAGACAAGGGATATCACTTACAGCTCATGGATTGACAATGTACTATTAGAGGTCAATCTAGAAACTTGATCACACCAGGTACTAAGTCAATAGGTAATGTGTTTGAGTTGAATACTATAGAGGAAATTTTTTTTGCTATGAAGGTAGATGAGAGTTGGTTATGGAATAGGAGGTTTTGTCATATAAACTTAGATAACATTGTAAAGGCCAATAACACTAATGCAATCATAGATTTTCCAAAACTTGTGAAGCCTACTAGAACACTATGTGCAGAGAGTATCTGATGGGTAAACAAACTAAGAGAAACTTTTAGAGAAAATCCTTTTCAGCATAAGGAAAGTTGGATCTGGTACATAAATATCTTTGTGGTCCTACAAGGACTAGATCCTACTATGGTGAAAGGTACTTTATACTTTTTTTTTTCTAGGATGATGTGGTTTGAATTTCTCAGATAAAACTCTAAAGCATTTGATAAGTTCAATATTTTCAAAGCAAAATTTGACAATGAATCAGGTCGAAAGATAAAATGTTTAAGGTCAGACAAAGGTGGAGAGTTCACATCAAATTTGTTCAATGATTACTGTAAAGAGTATACAATATATAGATAGACTTCTTCTCCTAGGACACCACAATAGAATGGGATATCATAAATAATAAATAGAACCATACTGGATGCGGCCAAGATAATGTTTCTTGAAGGTAATGTATCTCATATGCATTGAAGAGAAGCAGTCAGTATTGTTGTCTGCACTTTGGACATAATTCATATGAAAGAAGGTACTAATAAGATACCCTATAAAATTTGGTTTGGTTATGCTCCTACTGTAAAATACTTCAGAATATTTGGTAGCAGGTTTTATATCAAAAGAGATGATGAAATTAGAAATTTTGATGCTAGAAGTGATGAAGGAATTTTTCTTGGATATTTTACTAAAAGTAAGGCTTATAAATGTTTCAATCTGAGGTTGAGAAAAATCGTTAAAAGTGCTAATGTGAAAATTGATGAGAGGTTTTAAATTCAGACCCTAGAGAATGAAAACAAAACTGAAAATCAAGAGATAGAACAAAATCTTGAGATTGATAATGAAATTCAGACATGCTTGGATGAGCCTATATAAACCCCAAAGACACCAAGGTATCTTAAGAAAAATCATCCAAAGAATCAGATTATTGGTGATGTTAACAAGAGCATGAGGACAAGATCTAATATTAGGAATGAAATTTGTTTGATTTCACAAGTAGAACCTAAGACTACAGACGAGGCATGTAAATATGAATCTTGGATTAAGGCAATGCATGAAGAATTAGAATAGATAGAGAAAAAACACTTGGGAATTGGTTCCTAGACCTAAGGACAAGAATGTAATAGGTACCAAATCGGTTTTCAGAAACAAAATGAATGAAGAAGACATAGTTGTGAGGAATCAAGCTAGACTGGTCTGCAAGGGCTATTCATAATAGGAAGGTATGGAATTTGAAGAAAAATTTGTACCTATTGTGAGGTTAGAAGCTATAAGTTTGTTCCTTTTTTATGTAGCATGTAAATACTTTAAGGTATATCAGATGTGCATGAATTTTGTATTTCTAAATGGTGATTTGGATGAAGAGGTCTACATTGAGAAACCTGATGGTTTTCCTTTAACAGATGATAAAGACATGGTTTTTGGGCTGAAAAGGGAATTATATGGACTAAAACAAGCACCTAGAGCATGGTATGCTTGTCTAGATAGATATTTATTGCACCTTGGTTTCAGAAAAGGTAGAATAGATAGTAACTTATATTTGAGAACTAGTGAAGATGGATTCTTGATTATTGAAGTCTTTTTGAATGAAATTATTTTTGGAGGCAATGATGAAATGAGAAAAAAAAAATTGAAGAAATGAAAAGTGAATTTGAAATTTCTATGATTGGTGAAATGAAGTTCTTCCTTGGTTTGAAAATTACTCAAAGTAAACATGATATTTTTATTTCTCAAACCAAGTATCTTAAGGAGTTGTTAAAGAAGCTTGGGATGAAAGATTGTAATAATTTTGGAACACCCATGGTGACTCGATGCAAGATTACACCTATTGATGAATCTCAAACTGTTTTTGAGAAAAAATACAGGTCCATGATTGGAGGTTAGCAGTATTTAACTCACACTAGACTAGGCATAGCTAGTGCAGTTTAAATTGTTGTGAGGTTTCAAGTTGATCCTAAGGAGACTCACCTTTCCTGCAATTAAAAGGATATTCATATGCTTGAAAGGAATACTGGACTATTTTTTATGGTATGAAAAGTCTGATGATTTTACATTGCATACTTATATTGATGTTGACTGGGCAGGAAGTGTTGATGACAGAAAAAGCACCAGTGGTTGATCATTTTTCCTTGGAAATAGGTTGGTTTCATGGTTAAGTAAGAAGAAGAACTATATATCTCAATCTACTACCGAATTAGAATATGTAGTTGCAACTATAAATTGCACATAGATCATTTGGATGAAACAGATGCTGAAGGACATTGGCAACCTTTGAAGAGTGAGCGGTTATACATTGTGATAATACATGCATAGTGAACATGTCAAAGAATCATGTTATGCATTCAAAGAATAAACATATTGCAATCAAGTATCACTTTTTGAGAGACAAGGTCGTAGAAAAGGAAGTTAGATTGGAATACATCAGTACAAAGGAGAAAATAGCAAATATATTCACCAAACATTTTCCAAAAGATGCCTTTGAATATCTTAGAGGTATACTTGGGGTGATAAACCCTCCTAATGAGAACTAAATGATGCAGGAATGCATCATTCTAGTATTTATCAAAGTGATATCATTCTTTGGAATTTATGATTGGATCTACTCCTCAGGGGGAGTGATCGCAGGAACAGAACATAACATATTTGGGTGATCAAGCACCTAGTTTGTTGCAGGTATGAATATTTGAAAAAGATACACCTTGTAGAGGTGGGATGTGCGGAGAAGGAAAAGAGATGTGGCACCCTTTTCCATTGATGTCAAAAAAGGAGAGATATAACTAAAAAAATCCCTACTGCCTTAGGGGGAGTTGTGAAAAGGATATTGAGAAAGTTGTATTAAGAAAGCTACTCTTGGGTTGATGGTTTTTTCACATATGTTGCAATCAATTACAAAGGGGGGTATATTTGTAATTTTTGTTGTTTTACGTGTTGAAATTCATGTTTTTTTCATTGATGTTAAGATCTTTAGTAATAACTGAGGGGGGGGTGAATCAGTGGCCTCAAAAATTTATCCTTCAAACTTAACCACCAATCAATAAATCTTAGATTATTATGTCCTAACAAGATGCATGCCATGAAATACTAATAATGATTAACCATCTATTATTTTTCTCTGTCAATCCTTATTCTTGCTTGATTACCGATAAGAAGTATAACTATTTATTGAAACTCAGTAAATAATCAGAGTATATCGATCAATCCATAGTTAGCTATGTAAGATGCTAAATAGTAAAGAAATGAATCATACAAACATAACACATGAATTTTAATATGGAAACCCTGTTAAGGGAAAACCACTGGGACCGATACCCCAAATTTTCACTCTTCTGAAGTGAGCCCTGTTAGGAGCCAACCCTGTTAAAGGTTACAAACACACTATTAAGTGTGACCTTGTTAGAGGATTTTATACATAGAGGTTGTCACTTAGTATTGAGAATCTATTGCTACCATCCTTGAATCAGCTTCCTTCCTAGATTGTGAATAGGTATCGGGCAAGTCCAATGCTACTTTCATGAATCAACCTTTTTGGCACTCCTTGAGATGTACCTCAATATATAGAAGATTGTTAAGTCCTGATCAGTTAAGAGACTTGATGCTTCAATGCTTAAACTGAAACACTATGACCTGTTCATATTGGAACTTGAATTGCAGATTTTTAGATCTATTTAAGTACATTACCTCTCTGACCAATGTATCAATTCAATCCTTGTGCTCCACACTTTCTCCTTTGTGATATTGTACTCACTATTTTTCAGTGTCTACAGAATTCCTTAGCTCTTCCTTCAGCTTGTTTGATCAGCACTGCATGAAGTTTTTCTTCATTAGTTTCTCTTCAGCATCTTCTTTCTATTCACTCCCCATAATCCCATTTGTAAATAAATTAAGCTTGTCTCTTATATAGACATAATATTCACTATTTCTTGATTCTTGATTCTTGGCATGATAAACAATCCAGCCAATTGGATTTAAAGAATAATTCCTAATTTGTCTTGTAGATATCTTCATGCCAACCATACAAATAATCTTTAAATCAATCAGTTATCTCTGGTCGAATAAAACAAAGTAGACAACCAGTTAATTCTATATTTATCTCTGCCAGCTAGATATTTTATCATTTTCTGAACTCTTTGTTCTATCGGTCACCACTGCAGTTAGTCATCGGTGACAACTGACTGATCCATCGGTGAGACTCTGGTTAGCTTCATGATCTCCATCCGTTAGACATCATTGGAAGTTTACTCATCAGGAAACTCTGTATCTTTGGTCATCAAGCACTTTGAGTCTGTATCTCATCAGGCAACCTTCTAACTTTTCTCGTCAGGCATTCTATGCTTTTGCTTCATTGGGAAACACTATGCTTCTGATCGTTGAGTATCACTATGACTGTTCTTCTTTGCTCCGTCCAATAGTGTGCACTCTATCGGTGTTTTTTGTCACTTAGTGAATACATGACTTTTATACACTGTTGAAAGCATAACTTTGGTTCCTTTGGTTCTCTGAAGTCTTTGGCATTATGTACATGACTGTATAGATGATATCAAGTTGACATCAATGACAATACAGTCCATTAACTCATTTAATAACTTGCATTATCTTTCAACTTAACATTATTAAACATTCAATCAGTTATATGTCATCAATCTCTCCCTTTGGCATTGATGGAAATATACTATATTATCACACTATACTATTTCTAATACAATATGAAATACAATAGTTGAGATTCATCAAACTACCAATCTTTTTGTTCTATTAACTGAAAAATGTTTGACCATCGATAAGCTCTGTTTTAGCTTAGATTTGATTCTCGCAGCTCTCCTTCTTCTGATGTGTTGTGTTCTCTCCTTGTGTTAATTTCTCTCGCTAGATTGTTCTTCTCTTTTGATGTATTTTTCTCTTGTCAGCAACTTTCCCTTTGTATAGTCTTTCCATACAATTTCTCTCCCTAAGGATATAATCTCTCCCTGTTGGAGTAATGTGATAATGGATAATTCTCTCTCCCTTTTTTGAAGAATGTGATAATATGGATAATCTCTCTCCCTTTGACAAAAGAAATCATGGGTTGAGTTAAGAATCAAGATATTTGGCGAAAACCACAGGATGAAAAGAGATCCAATGGCAGTCGCAAAGTTGTTGTAAGAGTTTAAAAAGTCAAATGAGATCAGGATATTAAGATACAAAGGGATAGATGAGACATGTGTTATTTAATCACGTAGTCTCTAGTGAAGATACAAAATAAACAATACACCTGGAAACTTGGAGATAGCAGTCGCAAAGTCTCGTGAAACATTAGGGTTTTCTTTGAAGATCTAGAGACTTGGCGCTGACCGTTAGATGCAGAAAAGGGAAGATCAACGGTAGTTGGGTTATCTCTAGATGAAAATAATAAAGGTAAAAATATATAGCGATAAAGAGAGAAATATTTCATTCGTGTGGTCTCCACATAAACCACGAGTTAAAATATTGGTTTGGCAACAAAGAGACATAACAGTCGCCAATTCTCCAGAAGTAAGTTAAGGTTAAAGATCAGTTAGAAGATGACTTAGTCGCGGTGTCTCTGAAAGAACATGAGTTAAGAAATTTCATCAAGTGACAAGGAGATAACCGTTGATCTAGAGATTGATCCAATGACAGTCGCTAAGTCTCAGTATCAAACCATAGTTAGAGTGAATATTCAACAACAAAGAGATTACACAGTCACGGGGTCACTAGAAGCAGAACCATAGTTAAAGTGAAGAATTTTTTCGGTGCCATGGTGGACAGTTGCTATCCAATAGATTTTTAGAGATTTATGCGAGATGGAAAAGTGGCTGAGTTGTGTTTACTGATAGCCAATCAGATTTTATTT
Source organism: Thuja plicata (assembly GCA_018584345.1). NCBI lineage: Eukaryota > Viridiplantae > Streptophyta > Pinopsida > Cupressales > Cupressaceae > Thuja > Thuja plicata. Next base: position 2,177,365 of record MU227197.1, on the reverse strand, counting down.
TGATCTCTTTTCAAATTTTATAAGGTTTAAATAATCAAAATGCACTCATTGATAATTGATTGCATGTTAGTTTGAAATGTCATGGCTAGAAACATAATTGATGTCACAGTATGTAAACTAATGGTGAAAGTGATTGAATTGTAAGTTTTCAAGTTTTGAAGAGATGACTGCATTGATTTCTCATATATAAGTAAGTGTATCCATTGTCATTTTATTGTACCAGCTTCCAAGTTTTTAGAGCTAAGATTTTTATAAGATATTAGCATTTTCCAAGAAGAGTAGAGTTTTCCAGCACTATGTTTTGAAAGAAGTGATTTCCTAGTTTAGAATTCATAAGGCATTGTGATTGGTGGTGTTTTCAGTGCTCAGAAGTTCAATTCACAGAGTAATTGACAACTTTTGGTGAGGGTTTGTAGGAGATTTGTTTCAATATTGGTAATATAAATTGGAACAAAACAAGATGAGTCGGGCAATGAGTGTAGCATCTACCAGTGGAAGAAGTGGTGATGTTGATGATGACATGAAGGGGAAGTGCAATTATTCTAAAGAATTCATTTCCCTGTTGCCTGCATCAAGCCAAAATAGAAAGTTAAGTGCTGATACTCTCATTGATTATTTGTACTTTATTAGGGATGCTAAAACCGCATGCTCTTCTAGTTATTCCCCATTCAACTATTTTTGAAATTATAGTGATGAAGTTGTGCCTATTTTGAATCCATGGACTTGTGGACTGGCCAAATTAATAGTTCCTGACATCTTTGTAGAAGTTGATTTTATCTTGGAAATGGCTAGTAGGTATGATACCCTAACCAAAAAAATAAAAAGGGATGATGGGAAAGGCCTAGTAACCCTAGATAGAAACTCATTCATGAAAGCCTTCAATGTATACCATCCCATAGCCATAGAAATAAACTTGAAGAGTTTAGAGAATAGGTATACGAGAGAGTCTGGCATTGCTTCCAAATTGATCCAGGAGCATCATGTGCTAGGGAGAATGAAGAATTATATAGCACCCATCCCAGGAACTGCCCCATACTACTACAAGGACCTGAACTTCTATATGAAGTATATATCACATGCATTGTGCAAAGTGTTAGGAAAGGATGGAGGACCCAAGAGAATCACCTCAGACATCCTTACGATGGTCCTAGATATGCAGAGCCCTCATACTAGTACTAATTATGATTATATTCAATATATAATCAATCAAATTCATCAAGGATTCATTGATATATAGAATAAGAAGTACAACCCTAGATTCATGCATTACTCAATTTTAATGCATTTGACCTTATACTACAACTTTCCTATTATGAATTGTCAGTGTTTAAGGCCTTAGAGGTTTCACCAAAACTAGGCCAACCCCATTCAGTTTTGGATGAGAGTGTGGAATTACACCTCAAGGGAACACAAATTTTGTGCCATTGAAATTGGATAGTAAATCCAATACTTAAGTGTCTAGGATTAAATAAGACAAGACTACTAGTGAAGGTGATAGAGCTACTAAGGCCATGCCAATATCTTGATAAGTGGCCAGGAGATCACAACTGGGGTGAATTCTACTATGAGAATAATTTTACATTGATCAAGGTGTATGGTTGCACTCATCCACATCATGTTCTACCATTCCATATGCCACCAAGGATTGCAACAATGGAATTCATCAGGCAGTTAATTTTGATAGACAAGGAAAACCTTGCTCCTCACAGGATGGATACATTTACCCCAACACAGTTCAAGATCTATAATTTTATAATTGGTAAAAGGGCATTAGACCCAGTGAACAAATGGATAAGCCATTATAGAATGAATGTAGCCCTTTATAGATATATAGACACAGAAGGCTTCATTTTGAGTGCCAAGAATTTGTTGACACCCACCATTCCATATACAAAGGACCATGAGGAATGCATGGAAGAAGACCTCATCAGAAATATATTGGAGGATGATGAAGTTGATAAAAGGACTAAAATTTCAATCAATTAACAGACTTAGAGAGACAAGTAAAGAGAAAAGGCATTTATTTTGGGGGTATCTTCCCATAATTACCATATTTAAAGAGGCTTGATGCCATGATTGAGTCCCATACTCTACTATGTAATCAAATGGAAGATGCATTAGTAATGCTAGAGAAGGGCCACAAGGGGCACTCATCATCAGAGTATGATAAAGATAGTGATGAAGAGTACTCAGTACCTTTCTCCCCTCCATTAAACCAAGCATTTTTTGAAGAACAAGCAACTAAGGGTGAAAACATAATTGACCTAACAGGGGTCCCAGAAACTGAGCTTACCAATGAGCCCCCACCAAAAAGACAAAGAGTTGAAACAGGGGAACCATCTAAGGGAAAAGAGAAGAAGAAAGATAGAATTGGTGCTCTTATTATTGGAAACAGAGCCTATGAACCTCAGTTGAGAAATAAGATAAGACTAGGAAATAAACTACTAAAAGATGAAGAAGATGAAATAGAGTTACCCCTCATGACATGCATAGATGAAAGATTGATATATCAAGACCAATATCTAAAGGATGACAATTTCATCAAGACTAAGGAGTTCAAAGATTTCCTCATCTGGAACAAACAACAACAGGTTAGTGCACAATTGCAGTTGGTAGGAGGTGATCCAGTGACTAGTGAGGCTCTACAAACATTACAGGATTATGATCCTGAATCACAGAAAATCATACTAGAGGAGGCAAGACAAATGGTAAAGGCCAGTGGGATGTTATTAGTAGAAGGGTGGGATTTGGCCTCTGCTTTCATTATAGATTAGATTAGAAAGCAACCTGATGTAAATTTGTCATCAAAGACACAAGTTGGGGAAATGATCAGAGAATTTAGATATAGTCCAAAATCCTAGGCATTAGCAATGTGGAGCCTAGATCCAAAAGATCAAAAGTCATCCTTAATAAACATTTAGGATAAAATGGTAGGAAACAAGATTATTTGGTCAGTCCAGAATATAGGAGACTTGGAAATTTCATAAGTGCTCACCCATTTTTCTCAATTGAATGAGGCCAAAGATGTCCAAATGTCTAAAATTTTAAAGAAGCTCACTAGTGAAACTAGTGATATTGTCAAAGATAGGGAGATGGGTCTAATCAATATCAAAGCATAAGAAAAGATGATAGCAAAGCTCACACAAAAATTGCTTGATATGCCAGAAGTTGTCTCTGTAGAATCAAAGGAGGTGCAAGATGTTGAGATCCAAATAGAGGAAACAAAGCACACTACAGCAGAGATATAGCAGGAGGTTAAAGAGCACAATAATGTTATTTTGGGTGCATTAACAAAAATTTTGCAACATAGGGTAGATATAATAAAAGATAAGATTGACATAGTATTTGGAGCCTATGGCAAATTTCCAGGCCTGCAAGTAGAGGTGAACAATTTTATCCAAATTTTGAACCCTTATTATGCAACTTGGTCTAGAAGAACAACACTTTTTGAAAGTTTGGCATCTTTGCAACCACTTAGGTCAGACCTACCAGAGATAGTAACCCAGCGTGTGACTAAGATTGAGAAAATAGGAGCCACCTTGTCCTTTTTTAAAGGAAAGGATAATCAAATAGAGCAAGTTTGAATATGTTTGAATCAAGCTACAATGGATTTGTGCCTCCAGTCAAATCTGAGGATAATCAGTTCAAGCCACTAGGTGCATGGGGCTCATAATTTGACACTATACTGCCTAATAAAGAGGTTTATGTTTCTGATAATGGAGATCTAGATATGGAAAGATACAATAAGATTCTGGATGAAGCAATTAAGGCAAAAATAGATTGCAATAAATTCATCACATATGTCAAGAGTATTATTGATGTCAGGTGGGAAAGACAAAATACCCAGTTGGAAAATATACAGAGCTTCGAATGGCCAAAAGAAGAAGATGTTACAACATGGTACATCTTAGCAAAGCCCAAGAAGAAAAATCCTATCACTGTTGACCTGGACATCATGGATGAAGAATAGGAGGACACATGGCACCTGTTCTTTGAGAATAGGAAGTTTAGCAATCATAAATACTAGTGTAAGTTATCCTGTATTGGTGGTCACTAGATCTCATTACAAATATCAGATGCTATCATGAACATATATAGACAAAGGTGCCAAAGATCACAAGACAAGTAGTAAATCATATCTTATTCTCCATTTTTGTCCATCCACCACTTGGTTCTTTCTTGTCTTTTGTCTTTTCTATATTTTAGGGTTAGGTCTTAAAACCATCTGAAGCTTGTAGCATCCTTACTTCTTAAGGATCCAAGATGGTTTTAGCCTATAAATAGATCTCATTGTAACATTTTTAAAGATGATGGAATAGAATTACAAGGCAGACTACTAAAATTTATCTAAGCCTCTGTACTTTTTTTTTCTATCTGAATGTATTTGAAGCATTAAGACATTAATATAATGTATTGCAATCTATGTTTTACATCTTGGTTGTCTCTTTTCATTTTTGTTATAGTTCTTGTATATTTACTTGTAAGGCACTTAGACATACTGATCACAAGGTGATTGTGCAGTCATTTGTGAACTCCTTCAAGGAAGGATTAATTATTTCAAATGACCCCAGAGAACTTAGCATTAATTTAAGGATTTGATGACAGTTGTAGAACTAGAGGATAATCTATAGGGAATTTTATCTTTTTTGCAGGTATTTTATTGATCACCTTATTGTGAATTTATACCAGAAATTGACTCTATAGCCCATAGGATTTGGCACTAGTTTATAGTTTTGCATGTAACTGTTCAATCATCCAACATTTAAGAACAATCATTCAATTACATTACATGTATAAAAGAGCATACATTCATAAGAAATTGTACTCACAAAGTATACAATTCAAGTCTACCTATTCCTTTAAGAGAAAATCAAATAGGTTGTCCCTCCTAAGTTCATAAGAACTATAAAAGGAAGAAGGATGAGAATCCTTATTGCATTACTATTTGTTGTTGTCAAAATACTAGTTTGGATTTTTAAGCTCTGTATCAGGTTATTCATATACATTTGCATAGTTATCTACTCATTCATACAGTAAAAGGCATTTCAGCAAGTTAGTAAGAGGATATAATCCACTTTAAAGATGTTGTCAATCAGTAATCATTCATAGGTAATACCTGCCTAAGTCAGTGGATCTCAAAAAAGAAGAAGGAGGTAATAGTTTCCCTGGATATTATCTAAACCCTCATCAATTAGGCATTTCTCTTGCTTGAATCAATTATTAAAATATTGGGAGTCATAGAGTTAAAACAAAAATTCAAGAATTTTTAGGTTCAACAAGAAAAATCCCTAACAAAATGGCGACTCTACCGGAGATTTAAAAAAGAAGTTTTATATCCTAGATTCTCAGGTGCAGTATTTTTCAACTTTTTCATACCAGTCTCAAGTTTTCTCATATGAGTCACACTAACAAACTGGCGACTCCGCTAGGGAATTAAAATTTATATTCAAAATTCTCTGTTGTTCAAAAGTTGAAGGTTGATTTATAAGTTACAGTTGAGTTTTGCCAGTTTAGGTCATTCTAGTAGTGTTCAATATTTCTTAAACTTGTGGTTGGGTGGCGACTCTAAAGAAAATCTCTGTTAATTAGTGTATAAGTGAAACATTTTTTAAAATATGAATACTAGGTCAAGAATGAGAGAAAATCCAGAAATGGAGTTGGATACTGGGATCCCCACTACTTCAAAAACTAATTTGTCTTGGAGAGAAAAGAGGAACCAAGAAAATATTAATAACTATGTTCCAACAAACAAAGAAGACACCACTAGAAGGAAGGATATCAATCAGTCTAGTCATGTGGGGAATACCTCAGAGTATGAAAATGCCTGAGACCTTGGACTACAAACCTATGCAGTCACTACTACTTCTAGTGAGAGAGAAGGAACTGACACAATTAGCTCAGACTCTGAAGTTCCTTTTGATGAGCTTGCAGAGGAAGAAAGAATCCTCATGAAACAACTAGCCCTTATTCAGCAGATGAAAAGGGAAAAGGAACATAAAAAATAAAAAGCATGAGCAGAAGGATGTTGACAAGTTTAGGAGAAGATCTCTGAGACATCAAGCTGAAAAGAATATTCAGAGGTCTTGCAGAGACCAAGAGGCTCCAAGCATCCACAAAATTTTAGGTCCTCAAGACTTCAAAGATAAAGGAAAAAATTAAGTTGCAGAAACAGAAGTTGAGGAGCCAAAAACTCAAAAGAACCTGGCTGAGAAAATGTCTGAACTAGACATTGACCTTGAAAAGATTAAAAAGAAAGAGAAACTATGGCCAAGATATTGGAGAAAGTTGAAGCGGAATTTGTTACTATAGAGATGAAGATAAATTTTGATTTTTTGCAATCTACTACAATATCCTTTGCTGATATAGAGAATGATACAACATCAAGAAACAAGGCTTCTTCTTTCAAAGACCATAGAAAATCCTTTGCTCCTAAAGATACTGACAAATTCCAAATGATACCTCTTCCTATAGAAAGGTAAAATAAATTTTCTTTCTTTGGAATTCCAGGTTATCCTAATGCAATACCAGAAGATATGGGAGAAAAACTTCCAAAATCTTCAGGAAATAATGTTGTAACTTGTGAAGATCATTTAAGAAAAAAATTTAATGTTATAGATGATTTAAATATTAATCATGAAGATGTCCTTATGAAATTATTTGTAAAATATCTAGTGGAAGATGCTAGGGAATGGTTTAGGAGTCTATCTCATGGTTCTGTAGGAACAATGGATGAACTGGTTGATTTATTCAAGGATCAATATGGTGATAAGACTAATGAAGGGTTTTTGCTCAATAAATTCAACAATATAAGGAAGAACTCAAATGAAGAAATAACTGAGTTCAATACAAGATTCTAACGAGATATGCATGAGTTGTTTCAAAAAATGAAGTTGGATCAAAAGGTATGTCTTGCTACCTATCTCAATGCTTTTGATTCAAAAATGGGCTATGCACTTAGAGATAACTAGTTGTGAGTTGTTATCAATGATGGATGGCTTCTCAGGCTACAACCAGGTACTTGTAAAAGAGTCAGAATAATACAAGACTGTATTTACTACTCCATGGGGAACTTATGTATATGTCAAAATGTCCTTTGGATTAATAAATGTAGGAGCAAGTTTTGAGAGAGCCATGGATGTGGCACTTAAAGAATTTATTGATCTATTCATGGTTATTTACCAAGATAATTTGACTGCATTTTCTAAGAAAGTTGGGGATCACTATGAACTTCTAGAGAAAATTTTCAACAAAGCTTTAGAATATGGTGTTTCACTAAACCCTAGAAAATATAATTTTGCAATCACAAAAGGAAAGTTATTGGGACATATAGTGTCCAAAGATGGAGTAAGGATAGACCCTAAGAGAATAGAAGCCATTCAAAAGGTCATTGCTCCAAATAATATAAAAGGTGTGCAATCTTTCCTTCGAAAGATTACTTTTGTTAGAAGATTCATTGCCAATTTTTCTGAAATTGTCAAGCCAATAATCAAGTTACTAAAGAAAGATGCAAAGTTCCAGTGGAATGAACAGGCTCAGTTAGCATTTGAGAAAATCAAACAAGTGTAGACGTCCAAAATCGTCCTTATATTAATTTAATTAATATTCTCATAACATTATAATTAATTTTAATTAATTATATTTGTTATATTCTTCTATCTGTTTAATTAAATTTATTTAATTAAATACGATTCATGCTCCTAGGTATTTGAATTTAATTTAAATACTATCCCTTTTAATGTATTAAATCTTATTTAATACATTATCCCTCATAAATCCCCTTTTAAATAAATTTTAAATTTATTTATTTTTCCACATTTCTAATATTCTTCTAAACCAAGATTAAATTTAATAAGACCTATTAATCCTACCTAGAAACCTAC
>MU227197.1:2141289-2156850 GCA_018584345.1 Thuja plicata | reverse complement strand
TTAAATTTAATAAGACCTATTAATCCTACCTAGAAACCTACCCTATTCCTACCCTACCCTACCTATTCTTCTTAATAAACCTACTTCCTCACTTAAACACACACTAATCACACTTAAAGTGTGATTCCTACTCCTTTTATCACTAATAGAATGCTCCCACATGTGTGAGCAACTCCTCAAAAAGGAAGCCACCAACTTCCTTTAATGTAGCCACTCTTTTGTCCCCCACTCCATTTCCCAAGTGTTTCTCACATATGTGTGAGAAAACCTTGAGCCACTCAAACCTTAAAGGCTTGTGTTGACTTTTTCATGGCTTGTCCTCTTGCCCTTGTGTCTTCTATGTGGCATCTATGTGGATGCCACATATGATCCACCTCATCCAATTCCTTCCCTTCCCTCCAAAACTCTATAAATAGAGGTTCTTGCCAAGAGCAAACCATCTCTCATTTATGCATTGTTATCATGCCCATTTAGTTCTAGATTTCTTTGAGAATTTAGCATTTTTATAAGCAATACTAATTCTTAGTTAATGTTTCTTGCATTTTTCCATCTAGATATTACATGTTAGGATTAATGGAATGAACTTAGTTTGTTTTCATTAAATCTATCATATCATTTTTTAGCATAGTTTGCATCATTTTCATACATATGATTAATAGCTTGAGACAAGTTCTCTATACTTGTTCTTGAATTCTTCATCCATCCATTAGTTTGCATCCTAGTTTCATCCACCAATCACTCAAATAGTGGGATTTAAGTTATTGTGTTGGGAGAGAACACCCACAAACTTCTCTAAGAGAAAATCAACAAGGCTTTGGGTGCCCTTGTTCAGCTCATTGGAGGTCATGGTGGAAGCTATGGTTGTTTTTAGAGTATGCTTTTAGACATGTTAATGTAGATTAACTAGTTTATATCCTCTAATGTTTGCATGTCTGAGCGTGCTCCCAACAGGTAGGTTTCCAGCATAGACAACAAGCAGTACAAGAGGCCCCTATTTTAAAATCTCCAGATTATAGTAAGCCCTTTTCTTTGTTCTCATTTGCATCTTTTCATACTATTGTTGTTGTTCTACTATAGAAGGATGAGGAGGGATTTGAACATCCAATTGCATTCTTTAACAAATATATCCAAGCTACAGAGATGAATTATGAAATTATGGAGAAGCAAGCATATGCATTGGTAAAAGTTGTTAAATCATTCAGACCTTACTTAGTTTGTGCCAAAGTTCTTGCATATGTTCCTTATTCAGCATTAAAAGATATTCTTACCCAATAAGAAGTGACAAGTAAGAGATGTAAGTGGATTAACAAAATTCAAGAATTTAACCTAGAAATCCATATTACAAAATTGGTTAGAGGACAAGATTTAGAAAAATTAATGACTGAAGAAAATTTGGACTTGGTACAAGTAAATAATGTAGTGATACGAGATTCAACAATAACCAATATTGAAAGATAGCCATTTTATGTTGATATCATGTATTACCTAAAAAATGCCAAATGTCCTTGAATCATGTCAGATAATCAAAAGAGGAGTCTTAAGTTACAAGCTCAGAAGTACACTTTGATTCAAGGAGATCTGTACTGGAAAGACAAAAATGGTGTACTACTATTGTGTTTAGATAAAAACCAAGATGAGAAAGAACTAAATTAAATGCATGTTGGAATATGTGGTGGGCATTTTTTTTCCAAGACCACTGCTCATAAGATTTTGATGGATGGATATTATTGGCCCCAATATATTCAAAGATACTCATGCATTTGTCTAGAAATGTGAGCCTTGCCAGAGGTTCTCAAATAAATTAAAGTTCTCAAGTGCCCTGATGTTGAACCTTGTGAGTGCTAAAGCACCTTTTACAATGTGGGGTATTGATTTTATTGGAGAATTTTTAGAAAAATTTAGTGGGGGGCAGAGTTGGATACTTTTTGCCACTAACTATTTTATAAAGTGGATAGAAGCTATCCCCACTAAAAAAGAAACAAGCAAGGTGGTTACTGAGTTTTTATTAGAGAATATTTTAACCATATTTGGTGTCCCTGCCAAGCTAGTTATGGATAATGCTATGTGTTTCAGATATGATGAGATCAAATATTTTTGCAATGAATATGGGATCATAATGTCTTATTCATCCCCATATCATCCTCAGGCTAATGGCCAGGCATAATCTAGTAATAAGAGCATTCTGAAGATTTTAAAGAAGACTTTAGAAAAGAAAAAAAGAGCTTGGCATACCAAGTTGAAATTAGCTCTTTGGGTTGATAGGATAGCAGTCAAGAAAGCTACTGGTAAGTCACCATTTGAACTTGTGTATGGTCTACAGTCTAGGATGCCTATCAATAATCTCTTACCTATATACAAGTTTATGAAAGAAGAAGAGCTCAAAATTTATGACCCAATGAAAAATAGAATAATGCAACTAGCTGAACTTGATGAAATTAGAAGAGAGGGTCACAAGGAGAACATAAAGCAGCAACAAAAAATGAAGTATCTATTTGATAAAAGAGCAGGTTGCAGAAAATTTATACCTGATGACCTTGTACTCCAATGGAATGTGAGAGCAAAGGATAAAGGTAAGCATAAAAAGTTTGAATCTTTATGGCTTGGACCTTTTATTGTTTCTCAGAGTTTTGGTAAAGACTCCTATATCTTGGATAATATGAATGATGAAGAATATGAATTTCCAGTGCATGGGCAGTTCTTGAAACCATTTTTCAGTTGAAAATGAAAGTTTTATGCACAAGTAAATATCTTTGTATTATATGTAAATAGGTGTGTTTCTTTCAGTTGTGTGTTTCTTTCTTCAATAGGTTAGTCTGCATCTTTTGAAGTGGTCTACAACCAAAGATTCTATGGTTCTTGATATAAACTTTTGTTTACTCATCCTAAGATAGAGCCACTATTTGTTGTATTTCTAGTTTGTAGTCTACCCAGTAAAATTTTGAAGTTCCCTATCATTCCTGTGCTCTAAAGTTGAAAGTCATGTCTAAAATTGTTTAAATATCTCTACAAATAATATTTTCAGCCCTAAACCTAATGAAAGATGTAAAAAACCCCTAAGTCCTAGGTTTGTTTATGTTCAAAAATGGCAAAAAAGCCCTAAAATCTCAAGTGAGTTTCTATTTTCAAGTTACTTTTTCATAACTTAAGTTTTGAGAATAAAGCATGTACTTATTATGTTAGTCACTTAGTATCGTGAAGAAAAAACAAAATTCCATTCTGTCTAGAGACTTAGCAGAAAGGCTTAGTCGCATTAACTCTTGATAAAAAGAATATACCTTAGTAGATATGGAGACTTAATGTAGACCGTTCATCTCAAATAAAATCTAACGGTGGTTGGGAATTCTCTGAATAAACCCTACAGTTTAAAAATCATCTAGAGACACTAAGTTTCCACAGTCATGAGGTCTCCTGATCAAACCTGAGTTAAGTGTCAGTTTTAATATTAGTGTTGTCACCTAGTCCTGAAAGAAATCATGGGTTGAGTTAAGAATCAAGAGATTTGGAAACAACCACAGGATGAAAAGAGATCCAACGATAGTCGTGAAGTCATTGTAAGAGTTTGAAAAGTCAAATGAGATCAGGCGATTAAGAGACAAGGGGATATATGAGACGTGTTATTCAATCGTATAGTCTCTAATGAAGAAGTAAAATAAAGGATACACCTGGTGACTTGGAGATAGCCATCACAAAGTCTTGTGAAACATTAGGGTTTTCTTTGAAGATCTGGAGACTTGGAAAACGACTGTTAGATGCAAAAAAGGGAAGATCATGGTAGTCGTGTTATCTCCAGATGAAAATAATAAAGGTAAAAATATACGGTGATAAAGAGACAAAGCTTTCAGTCGTGTGGTCTCCACATAAACTAAGAGTTAAAATATTGGTTCGATGACAAAGAGATATAACAATTGCTAATTCTCTAAAAGTAAGCTAAGGTTAAAGATTAGTTATAAGATGGCTTAGTCGCGGTGTCTCCGAAATAACATGAGTTAAAAAATTTCATCAAGTGACAAGGAGATAACCTAGAGATTAATCCAATGGTAGTCGCTAAGTCTCTGTATGAAACCACAGTTAGAGTGGACATTTAGCAACAAAAAGATTACATAGTCATGGGGTCCCTAGAAGCAGAACCAGAGTTAAAGTGAAGACTTTTCTTCGGTTCCAAGGTGGACTGTTTCTAGCCAATATATTTTCATAGATTTATGCCAGATGGAAAGCAGAGTTGTGTTTAATGATAGCCATTCAGATTTGATTTTAATCTCTTTCTAAATTTTATAAGGTTTAAATAAGAAAAATGCACTCATTGATAATTGATTGCATGTCAGTTTGAAATGCCACGGCTAGAAACAGAATTAATGTCACAGTATGTAAACTAATGGTGGAAGTGATTGATTTGTAAGTTTGCAAGTTTTGAAGAGATGGCTACATTGATTTCTCAGATATAAGTAAGCTTATTTGTTGTCATTTTATTGTACTAGCTTCCAAATTTTTAGAGCTAAGAGTTTTATAAGAGATTAGCATTTTCCCATAAGAGTAGAGTTTTCCAATAGTATTTTTTGAAAGAAGTGATTTCCTAGTTCAGAATTCAAAAGGCATTGTGATTGGTGGAGGTTTCAGTGCTCAAAAGTTCAATTCACATAGTAATTAACAGCTTTTGGTGAGGGTTTGTAGGAGAATTTTTTCAATATTGGTAATATAAATTAGAACAGAACAAGATGAGTCAGGAAATGAGTGTAGCGTCTACCAGTGGAAGAAGTGGTGATGTTGATGATGACATGAAGGGGAAGTGCAATTATTCTAAAGAATTCATTTTCGTGTTGCCTAGATCAAGCCAAAATAGAAATGTAAGTGTTGATACTCTCATCGATGATTTTCACTTTATTAGGGATGCTAAAACCCCAGGCTCTTTTGGTTATTCCCTATTCAACTATTTTTATAATAATAGTAATGAAGTTGTGCTTATTTTGAATACATGGCCAAATTAATAGTTCCTGACATCTTTGTAGATGTCACTTTTATCTTTGAAATGGCCATTAGCTATGATACCCTAACCAAAAATATAAAAAGGGATGACAAGAAAGCCCTAGTAACCCTAGACAGAAACTCATTCATGAAAGCCTTCAATGTATACCATCCCATTGCCACATATATAAACTTGAAGAGTTTAGAGAATAGGTATATGAGAGAGTCTAGAATTGCTTCCAATTTGATCGAGGAGCATCATGTGCCAAGGAGAATGAATAATTATATAGCACCCATCCCAGGGACTGCCCCATATGACTACAAGGACCTGAACTTCTATATGAATTATATATCATATGCATTGTGCAGAGTGTTAGGAAAGGATGGAGGACCCAAGAGAATCACCTTAGACATCCTTATGATGGTCCTAGATATGCAGATCCCTTATACCAGTACTAATTATGATTATATTCAATATATAATCGATCAAATGCATCAAGGATTCATCGATATCCAGAACAAGAAGGAACACCCCAGATTCATGTATTACTCCATTTTAATGCATTTGATCTTATACTACAACTTTCCTATTATGAACTGTCAGTGTTTAAGAGCTCATAGGTTTCACTAGAACAAGGCCATCCTCATTCTGTTTTGGTTGAGAGTGTGGAATTACACCTCAAGGGAAAAGGAATTTTGTGCCTTTGAAAATTGGATAGTATATCCAATACTTAAGTGTCTAGGATTAAATAAGACAAGGCTACCAGTGTAGGTGATGGAGCTACTAAGGCCATCCCAATATCTTGATAAGTGGCCAGAAGATCACAACTGGGGTGACTTCTACTATGAGAATAATTTTACATTGTTCAGGGTGTATGGGTGCACTCATCCACACCATGTTATACTATTTCATGTGACACCGAGGATTGCAGCAATGGAATTCATTAGGCAGTTAATTTTGACAGCCAAGGAACATCTTGCTCCTCACATGATGGGTACATTTACCCCAAGATAGTTCATGACCTACAATTTTAAAATTGGTAAAAGGGCATTAGACCCAATGGACAATTGGATGAGCCATTACAGAAAGAATGTAGCCCTTTACAGATATATAAACATAGAAGGCTTCATTTTGAGTGCCAAGAAGTTGTTGACACCCACCATTCTATATACAAAGGACCATGAGGAATGCATGGAAGAAGACCTCATCAGAAATATACTAGAGGATGAGGAAGTTGATTAAAGAAATGAAAAGTTCAATGAATTGATGGACTTAGAGAGACAAGTAAAGAGAAAAGGCATTTCTTTTGGGGTTTCTTCCTAGAATTACCTTATTTAGAGAGGATTAATACCATGATTGAGTCCCATACTCTACTATGTAATCATCTGGAAGATGCATTAGTAGTGCCAGAGAAGGGCCACAAGGGGCACTCATCATTAGAGTATGATGAAGACAATGATGAAGAGTAGTCAGTACCTAGCTCCCCTCCAGTAAACCAAGAACTTTTTGAAGAACAAGAAAATGAGGGTGAAAACATAATTGACCAAATAGAGGTCCCAAAAACTGAGGTTACCAATGAGCCCCCACCAAAAAGACAAAGATTTGAAATAGGGGAACCATCTCAAAAGAAAGAGAAGAAGAAAGATAGAATTGGTGATCTTATTACTAGAAACATAGCCTATGACCATCAGTTGAGAAAATAGATAAGAGCGGGAAAGAAACTGCTAAAAGATGAAGAAGAGGAAATAGAGTTACCCCTCATGACATGCACAGATGAAAGATTGATATATCAAGATCAATCTCTAAAGGATGCCAATTTCATCAAGACTAAGGAGTTCAAAGAGTTCCTCATCTGGAACAAAAAACAACAGGTCAATGCACAATTGCAGTTGGAAGGAGGTGATTCAATGACTAGTGAGGCTCTACAAACATTATAGGATTATGATCCTAAATCAGAGAAAATCACACCAGAGGAGGCAAGACAATTGGTAAAGGCCAGTGGAATGTTATTAGTAGAAGGGTGGGATTTGGCCTCTTCTTTCATTATATATCATATTAGAAATCAACCTGATGTAAAGTTGTCATTAGAGACAGGTTGGGGAAATGATCAGAGGATTTGGATATAGTACAAAATCCCAGGCATTAGCAATGTGGATCCTAGCTCCAAAAGATCAAAAGCCGTCCTTAATAAACATTCAGGAGAAAATGGAAGGAAACAAGATTATATAGTCAATCCAGAATACATGAGACTTGGAGATTTAACAAGTTAACGCCCATTTTTCTCAATTGAATGAGGCCATTTAGTTATCCAAATGTCTGAAATTTTGAAGAAGTTCACTAGAGAAACTAGTGATATTGTAAAAGATAGGGACATGGGTCTAATCAAGATTAAAGAACAAGAAAATTTGATAGCAGAGCTCACACAAAATATGCTTGATATGTTAGAAGCTACCCCTATAGAACCAAAGGAGGTGCAAGATGCTGAGATCCAAATAGAGGAAACAGAGCACACTGCAACAAAGACAGGGCAGGAGGTTAAAGAGCACAATAATTTTATTTTGGGTGCATTAACATAAATTTTGCAACATAGGGTAGATGTAATAAAAGATAATATTGACATAGTATATGGAGCCTATGGAAAATTCCCAGGCCTATAGGTAGAGGTGAACAATTTTATCCAAATTTTGAACCCTTATTATGCAACTTGGTATGGGAGAACAACGCTTTTTGAAAGGTTGGCATCTTTGCAACCACTTAAGTCAGACCTACCAGAGATAGTAACCCAGGTTGGGACTGAGATTGAGAAAATAGGAGCCACCTTGTCCTTTTTTAAAGGAAAGGCTAATCAAATAGAAGAAAGGTTGAACACGTTTGGACTAAGCTACAATAGATTTGTGCCTTCAATCAAATCAAAGGAAAATCAAATCAAGCCACTAGGTGCATGGGACTCAAAATTTGACACTGTACTACCTAATAAAGAGGTTTATACTTCTAATAATGGAGAGCTAGATATGGAAAGATACAATAAGATTCTGGATGAAGCAATTAAGGCATAAATAGATTGCAATAAATTAATCACAGATGTCAAGAGTATTAGTGATGCGAGGTAGGAAAGACAAAAGACCCAGTTGGAAAATATACAGAGATTTGAATGGTTGAAAGAAGAAGATGTTACAGCATGGGACATCTTAACAAATCCCAAGAAGAAAAATCTTGTCACTGTTGACCTGGACATCATGGATGAAGAATACAAGGTCACATGGCACCTATTCTTTGAGCACAAGAAGGTTAGAAATCATAAATTCTAGTGTAAGTTAGCCTATATTGGCGGTCACTAGATCTCATTGCAAATTTCAGATGCTATCCTGAACATATACAGATAAAGGCACCAAAGATCACAAGAAGACAAGGAGTAAATCAGATCTTATTCTCCATTTTTTTTCCATCCACCAGTTGGTTCTTTCTTGTCTTTTGTCTTTTCTAGATTTTAGGGTTAGGTCTTAAAACCATCTGAAGCTTGTAGCATCATTACTTCTTAAGGATTCCAATATGGTTTTAGCCTATAAATAGAGCTCATTGTAACATTTTTAAAGATGATGGAATAGAATTACAAGGCAAACTACTAAAATTTGTCTGAGCCTCTATACTTTTTTGTCTATCTGAATGTATTTGAAGCATTAAGACATTAATATAATATACTACAATTTTTGTTTTACATCTTGGTTATCTCTTTTCATTTTTGTTATAGTTCTTGTATGTTTATTTGTAAGGCACTTAGACATACTGATCACAAGGTGGTTGTGCAGTCATTTGTGAACTCCTTTAAGGAAGGATTAATTATTTCAAATGAGCCCAGAGAACTTAGCATTAATTTAAGGATTTATACCAGATATTGACTCTATAGCCCATAGGATTAGGCACTAGTTTATAGTTTTGCATGTAACTGTTCAATCATCCAGCATTTAAGAATAATCATTCAATTACATTACACTTATAAAAGAGCTTACATTCATAAGAAATTATACTCGGAGAGTATACAATTCAAGTCTATTGATTCCTTTAAGAGAGAATCAAATAGGTTGTGCCTCCTAAGTTCATTAGAACTATAAAAGGAAGAAGGATGAGAATCCTTATTGCATTACTATTTGCTGTTGTCAAAATACTAGTTTGGTTTTTTAAGCTATATATCAAGTTATTCATAGTCATTTTCATAGTTATCTACTCATTGAAATAGTAAAAGGCATTTCAGCAAGTTATTAAGAAGATATAATCCACCTTAAAGATATTGTCAATCAGTAATCATTCATAGGTAATACCTGCCTGAGTTAGTGGATCTCAAAAAAGGAGGAGGTAATAATTTCCTTGGATATTATCTAAACCCTCATCAATTAGGAATTTCTATTGCTTGAATTAGTTATTTCAATATTGGGAGTCATGGAGTTAAAACAAAAATTCAAGCATTTTGAGGTTCAGCAAGAAAAATCCGTAACAGGGGGCATGATCACACTTAAAATCACTCAAATGCTTGCTCAAAAGCATCAAAATAACTTCATCATCGAAAGACTAGGGGCATGGTAATTTCCTTCAATCAAATTGGTATTGTTGGATAGAAGTATTTAGCGCTAAACAAGCTGGATATTTATGTCTAAATATTCGCATATCTTTATTAAGCTCTCAACAGCTTCGTATTAGCCTTTGTTTGATCAAGTTCGGAGTCAATACTATCAATTCTTGTTCGATCAAGTTCAGAATTGATACTTCAGAGCTCCTACAAGCTTCATACTAACCTTCATTCGATCAAGTTCGGAGTCAGTATTATCAATTCTCATTTAATCAAGTTTAGAATTTGTATCAATAGATCTTTGTTAATTGCAATTGGTCTAGCAAGTTATAGTTTGCAGATGGTATAGTAACTATTTTCCTTATCGCTACTCATTTAGAAATTGTGACAATAGGTGCTTTAGAGGATGTCGCTTATTTAGATGAGGATTTAACTCCTTTGATCGTGACTTGTGCTTGGCTTTGAGTTACCATGTTCGAATGTGTTGATTTTTCTTTGGCACCTTTAATAGTGATCACATTGATTGATTTGCTTTTTATGTCCAACATGTTGATCACATTACCATAATGAGAGTAGGTGTAATTGACTTCATTTCCTTTTCCTTTATAATCTTCCCCTTTTTCATAGTTAGGGAATGGTTTGTTATATTCCCCATGTTGGGTGCTAGAAATTCATGTGTATTTATTGTACCTACAAGTTACAACACAACACTTCAATATGTCATTAGATTAGTGATAAAACATGAAATATTAATATAAAAGCACATATAAATCACTAAAAGTGACATATTGCTTCCTATCTACGAAGAGTTTAATCTAGATCATAATTTCCCTTAGATTATGCCTAAATTGGTGACATATACAAGCTTATAATGGAAGATTCAAGTAGAATATAAGCTAAATGTAAATGCAAAGTTCATTTTAGTGCTCCCAAATGAAAGATTAAGAAACTATAAGAATGTTGAGCTAAAATGCATTTAGATTTCTAATAAATTAGGACAACATAAGATTTCAAATGAAATTATAATAATTAGGGGCCCTTTGAGCTCAAAATTCATTCTTTTTATAGAAGAATTTGAGGAATGAGAGGTCAAGATTGATTTATGAAGAGAGGTGGAGATTTAATCTTTGGTGATCCATGTGAGGTGATCCAAGTGATTTAACTCCCATTGGCTAATGGATTGACTTTCCATTTTGCAAGTGAGGAGTTGTAATTAGGAGATTTATTTAATTAATTACTTTAGCCATGTATTTAATTATTTTGATTTAATTAAATAGACCAATGTAATTAATGTGAGTTAGTGATGAAATCACTTTGATTTTAGGATATTAAATTGATTTTAAAGAATTATGCCAATTAATTGAGTACTTCTCCTAACATAATTAGGGGTATGATCACACTTAGGAAAAATAGGGTCTCTAGTTAGAGAAGACCAAATTAGGGTGGCTACACTTTCATGCCTTGAAAGGAAAACAAGATTGTCTTCTCAATTTCCATCCTAAAAATGGAGGACACAAGCACAGTCCAGCATAAATGTATATCAAATCCTTCATCTCACAATAAAAGAGCTTGATGAAACAAAAGGCTAAAACACAACACTTGATCAAAATGCCCACAATAATGCTCAACACATGAATAACTAATAAGGAATTTGTATCTCTATAAAAAATGATGATGAAAAACCTTCTACAATGTGCTCAATACAAACTGTCAAAATTTGTAATCTGCAAAAAGTTTGCCAAAAGAGATAACCTTCAAAAAACTCTTTGAATACAAGATATAGACTCAGAATGGAAAATGGTTAGATAGAGGAGAAAAAAGAGGAGGAAAAGGGGTCAAACTTTTGGAAACATGGAGTTGACCTCCTAAAAACACCTCTAAACTCAATCTGTATGCATGTGGCCCTCCAAACTAAAGTTGAATTATCCATAACTGCCCCAAATCTCTCCCAAAATCATGCAAACTTGAAAGGGTCAAATGTAGGAACAAATACCTCAAAATAAGGAACACAACTGCATGTAACTAAATTACAATAGCAAAGAAAGCCCTCTCAAGTGATCCCTAACTGAAAATAGCTCAACTGGACTCTAAACCATTGATGAAGTTGAGAAAACTCCTCTCAAAATCCCATTGAATCTGAAAGAAAACAAAACCCCTTCTCTATCCTATCTAATCATGTGAACAAGAAAAATACCCTCCAACCACTAAAAAATAACTCCCAGTCATGAAAAGTCCTCCATAACTCAACCTTTATGCTCACTATATTTTTATTTTCTTTGCATCTAAATTTAATTATTATGAGATGATTTATAATATATATCATACAATAATAATTAAATTTATAATATAAAGATCATGCAAAAGAAAATAAAACAATAGAATTTATGTTTTATATTAATATTTATTAAGGCAATATGCCTTAGAAACATTAATATAAAACCCAAATTCTATTAACTCGAGGCAAAGGGAATAAGCCTGCGGCATTCTTATCAAACATCCCACAAAAACTCGCTAAATGTAAGCACACTACATCACACCACATGAGGAGACCATTAGGGCTTTCAAACCCTAAGAATAAGTTCTCATTGGCACTTTTTCATTTGGATGCTTTTGGAGCTTCTTCATCGTTATGGGTATGCAAACAAGGTTTTCAGTTGGTTCTGAAGGTTTTCTTGCATTTTGGGGATTTCTATGCACTTCATGTACAAATATCTATTTTTAAGTCATTGCCTTCTCTGATGTAAATCTGTTTTGGTGCCCATGACCAATTTCTTGTGAGGAAAATACACTCCTTTATGTGTTCCTAAACCAAGGGTTTACTCTTTTGTGTCACTATCTTTATACTCCTATTATCTATAGAGGAAGAATTCAAAAAGCTTTCTTTCTCCTTATTTTTTCACATCTATGAGAGATTTTAATTTATGTATCTCTTCTCATGAATGAGGGTTTGGTTCTTTTGGGGTATACAAAATATTCATGTCTCTTTTATTCTGCACAAAACATTGAAGTTTAGTCCATGATCGTGGCTCTGCATGTATGTTAATGAAGAGAGAAAGAAACGTATGTGGGTTTTCTTAAAAATCTGGGTATTTTTGAGTGACCTTTCTTTGTCATTGCTCATAATATGTTTTTTTATCTAAAACAAAACAAAAAAAAATAAAGGAAGAAATCCTTGTTTCTCTATGCATTTGAAAATTTATGAAATTTGTTAGAATAGTCCCAAAGGATAACTGAGGGGGGGGGGGGTGAATCAGTTATCAGTAACTTTAGTTCTTTTCTTTCTTTAACTTCAAAATACAATAAAGTAAATGCACATTCATAGAACATAGTACACAGCACACAATTTGTTTACGGGGAAACCAAATGGTAAAAACCCCGGTGGTAATTAGCACCCACAATGAACTATACTTGTTTATAGTAATCCTTGTTAGAATATCTTGCAGCCCTATTAGGAGTTGTTCTTTACAAAGAAATAATTATAGTGACCTGGTTAAGGGTCTAACCCTATTAGGAGTCTTTTACAAATAACCCTATTAGGGGTGAGGACTCACTGTCCAAAAGCTCACTGCTTCAATGGTGAAGGCTACAACCTTCTGTAGAACAAATATGCACTATATTTGATGATGAACTATAGAGTAGACCTAATGTCTAGATCAGTTAAAATGTATTATAATATTCTACTACTTCTTCACATAGACTCTTGATGAATGAACCACAACTGATATTCTGCTCTGTACATTTTCTATCTCTTTTTTTATCATTCACACTTAGTGTATCACAAATGACTTGCTATAAGTATCTTCCTCAAAGTATGAGATCATGGGACCTATAAGACAACTCTTCATAAGATCCTTGTTGGTTCTACAAATCACACAAGCATAATTACAATCATGCAAATACAAACTGAATAGATGCGACACTTCACTAAGTCAGCTTCACCAAACCATCTCAAACAACACGATCTTGATGTTACATGATAGGCATGTTTAACCAAACATAGTTAACTCATAAATAATCATGAATATACACATGCATATCCTGAAGATAGGCACAACTCAAGAAACACATTAAATACGTCAGCTCTGAACAAATACTCTACCAGAACTGTAGTTGCCAATAACAAAATTACACAACTTGACTGAAACGTCATATCTAGATCTGCATGTATGAACATAACATACTAAACATGTCTAAAACATGTATCTAACCACACATGGCTTGATATCATCATTCTGATAAGTACATACAAAATCACTACTGTGTATTATATGTTGTCATCAATGACAAACATACAATCAATCAACTGCACAGAAACAAATCTCCAACAATCTCCCCCTTTGACATTGATGGAAACATATGATATTAAAAGCATCCTTTGTTCATGGTGTCCTCTTTCTTTTAAAATCTTCTCAATATCCTCATCAAATATTTCTCTACACTACTGCAATTCCTCTGACTGTGTTTGTGTTTCATATATATACTCCCCCAGAGTATATGTTCCCCCTTAGTATATACTCCCCCTTTGACATCAATGGAAAAGGGTGCCATAAACCATTAGGCATAGGTACTACTCCAGAAGTAGAGTAGTCAACTATTTATCAGTCACAAAGGACTGATGTTCTTCCTGTATTTTCTAATCAGACTTAGGAGAGGGAATTACTCCCAACTTCTCTCTGAGATACTCAAAAGTATCTTTTGATAAAGTTTTTATGAAAATATCTGTCAACTGTTCTTTGGTGCTCACATAGTCCAATTTCACTTCTTTGTCTACAACCTTTTCTCTTAGAAAATGGTACTTGATCTCTATGTATTTTGTCTTTGCATGCATCACAAGGTTCTTAGACATGTTAATAGTTCTAGTGTTATCACAGTGAATAAAAATAGGATAATCAACCTAAATACCAAAGTATTTAACCATCTGCTTGATCCAAACCATGGTTGAATAATTCAGTGCTGCTGCAACATATTCAGCTTATGTTGTTGACTAAGAAATACAATTCTGCTTCTTGCTTATCCAAGAAACCAGCCTATCTCCAAGAAATACTGCTCCTCCTAAAGTACTCTTCCTATCATCAATACAACCTACCCAATCTACATCTGTATACACATGAAGTTGTGCATTCTCTGATTTAGGATACCATAAACCATAGTCTATAGTTCCCTTTAGATATCTGAATATCCTCTTGATTTCCATCAAGTGATTCTGCTTGGGTTCAGCTGCAAATCTTCCAACAATGCCAACTGTAATAGATATGTCAGGTCTAGATTGAGTTAGATAAATGAGTTTTCCAATCATAGATTTGTACAATGTTTTATCAACTATTGTGGAATCATCATCTTTTGAAAGCTTGCTTCCTGTTATCATAGGAGTGCATACTTACTTACAGTCTTCCATCTTAAACGTCTTCAATATTTCCTACAGATATTTTGACTGATTAATGAATATACCTTTATCTGTCTGCTTTACATTTAGTCCCAAAAATTATTTTATAGGACCAATCATGCTCATTTCAAATTCATTCTGCATTTCTTTTGCAATTGTTGTACTAAGCTTGTCATTACCTCCAAAGATAATGTCATCAACAAATATGGCAACTAGTATCAATCCATTAGGTGTGTCTCTTGTGAATAGGTTACAATCTGCTGAAACTTTCTTGAATCCAATCTTGGTAAGATAACCATCAAGTCTCTCATACCAAGCTCTTGGGGCCTATTTAAGACCATAGAGTGCTTTCTTCAATCTGCATACCATGTCTAGTTTATCTGAAAGATTAAATCCTTCAGGTTTTTCTATGTCGACTTCTTCCTTCAAGTCACCATTCAGAAAAGCTGACTTTACATCCATTCGATAAAATTTAAAGTATTTGAATGTTGCATAGGCCAAGAACAATTTAATGGCTTCCAATCTACTCACAGGGGAAAATGTATCAGTGTAGTCTATTCCTTCTCTCTGTGCATATCCTTTACATACCAATCTTTCTTTGTTTCTTACTACTGTACCATCTTCATTCATCTTGTTTCTGAATACCCACTTTGTTCC
>MU227197.1:2124511-2139922 GCA_018584345.1 Thuja plicata | reverse complement strand
GAAAAACATTACCTTTTGTTTTGGATCCTGATGCAATCATGTCTCCATCCTTGTTGTTAATGATGCACTTGTTGTCTTTGAACTCCAAATGATAACCTTTGTCAAGTAGCTGTCCAACACTTAGCAATTTATGATGTAATCCATCAACATATAGAACATCATTTGTCTTGTTCTTTCCATCCAAAGTGATAGAACCTCTGCATATGATAGGTTTAGGAGTGTTATCTCTAAATCTAACAATACCACCTTTGTGTTTGTCTAAATGAACAAATCTATCTTTGTCACCTGTCATATGGTGAGAGCATCCACTATTAATGATCCAAACAGTTCTAATGTCTACTTTGGAAATTAGGGTTAACTCTTGTTCTTCCTTTTCATCTACAATGTCTATTTCCTCAAGCAACTTTTCCATGTCTCTAAGGGAAAAAAATCAAATTTCATCCTCTCCTGAATCTTCATCAGTTACACCTTCTTCAACATGGTAACATTCCTTCTTATATTTAGTTTTGTAATCAGATCTAAACTTTTTGACTCTTGTGGGACACTTAGATGCAAAGTGACCAATCTTTTTGCATGAAAAACATTTGAATGGAAGTTGTCCATCATATTTTCCTTTTCCTTTCTTTTATCTTTAGCAATCATAGCAATGATATCTTCTAGTTCTTTATCAAATTCATCTTTTTCATTATGGCTAGAGATGTGTAAGGATTTCTTACCATGGACTGAGGCTTTGAAAGTTGTTTCACTTTTAGGTTCAGTCTTCAATCTTGATATCTAAAATGCAGAGATTTTACTGATCAAAGTCTCTCTCTTGAAGTCTTGTGATAATTTCATGGTTTCCTCTAGAATACTTATCTTTTTTTCATAGTCTGATGTTAAGGTAGTTAACAGCTTGTCCATTATATCTTCTTCTGATATTTCTCCACCATTATTTCTGATTCCAGAGACTGTTTCATTTATCCTTTGATTGTAAGCTCTAATGTTCTCTTCAGGTAACATCTCAAGACTGTTGTATTTCTTTTTCCATGTCTTCCTGCATGCATTCTTTGAATATCTCCTTCAAACATATCTTATAAATACTTCCATATGGTGTATGCTCTGTCAATTTTCTTGATCTCAGAAAATTCACTTTCGGATAGGGCACTAATTAGGGATTCTTTAGCGATTGTATTATTGGTAAATGTATCCTTTTGTCTACTAGTAGAATCATCCTTTGCAAGGTCTTTCAGAGATGGAACAATAACTTCTTGTGTAGCTATCTCAAAAATCTCAAAGCCAACACACTGTAGATGTGTTATCATTTTGTTTTTCCAATCCAAATAATTTTCTCCATTGAACTTAGGGCTCTCTTTTCTGAAGTAAGACAATTGATCTACCTTGAGCTATTAGGATTCTTCTCCAAGGCACTTGGCTCCAATACCAATTGTTAGAATAGTCCCAAAGGATAACTGAGAGGGGGGGTGAACCAGTTATCAGTAACTTTAGTTCTTTTCTTTCTTTAACTTTAGAATACAATAAAGTAAATGCACGTTCATATAACATAGTACACAACACACAATTTGATTACGGGGAAACCAAATGGTAAAAAACCCGATGGGAATTAGCACCCACAATGAACTATACTTGTTTATAGTAATCCCTATTAGAAGATCTTGTAACCCTATTAGGAGTTGTTCTTTACAAAGCAATAAGTATAGTGACCTGGTTAAGGGTCTGAACCTATTAGGATTCTTTTACAAATAACCCTATTAGGGGTGAGGACTCATTGTCCAAAAGCTCATTGCTTCAATGGTGAAGGCTACAACCTTCTGTAGATAGATATGCACTATATCTGATGATGAACTATAGAGTAGACCTACTATCTTGATTAGTTCCAATGTATTATAATCTTCTACTACTTCTTCACATAGACTCTTGATGAATGAACCACAACTGATATTCTGCTCTGTACATTTTCTATCTCTTTTCGTATCATTCACACTTAGTGTATCACAAATGACTTGCTATAAGTATCTTCCTCAAAGTATGAGATCATGGGACCTGTAAGACAAATCTTCATAACATCCTTGTTGGCTCTACTAATCACGCAAGCATAATTACAACCACGCAAATATAAATTGAATAGACGCGACGCTTCACTAAGTCGGCTTCACCAAATCATCTCAAACAACATGATCCTGATGTTACATGATAGGTGCATTTAACCAAACATAGTTAACTCATAACTAATCATGAATATACACATGCATATCTTGAAGATAGGCGCAACTCAATAAACACGTTAAATACGTCAGCTCTGAACAGATACTCTACCAGAACTGTAACTGCCAATAAAAGAATTACACAACTTGACTAAAACATCATATCTGGATCTGTGTGTATGAACATAATATACTAAACATGTCTACAACATGTATCTAAACATGCAAGGCTTGATAGCATCATTTTGATAAGTACATGCATAATCACTACTGTGTATTATATGTTGTCATCAATGACAAACATACAATCAATCAATTGCACAGAACCAAATCTCCAAAAAAATTCCTACAAGTAAGCACCATGGTGCCTTGAGCTCCTTTATTTTTTCCAACTTTACAAAAATTTCTATGCACTCTTGGATTTTTTATAAAACCCAGGTTGTGGCTCCCATTAAAAAAACCTACCTCAAATATAGGGTTTGAAACCCTCTTTTCCTCTACTTTGGTTACCATGATCACTCGTATTCATGACCCCATGAGATTTAACTTCAAATACAAGAATACCTCTCTGCATTACTATTTTGGTTCCATTCAAAACATATATGATTTTCTTCATAAACTGCAGTTATGAAACAAGAATTTTGAAGATTTTGAGATTTGATTTTTTCTTGTTCTGAGACTTCAACCTGGGATTCTCATTTTATTACAAAAATATTGTGCTTATTTTTTCTTTGTTCCCATCTATATACCACAACATCCATTTTATTCTAAAAGGGTTTATCTATTCTTTTGGACAATGTTCCTTTAGTTTCCTTAATGAGGGTTTGATGTAATGTGGGTATCTCAACTTTTATGGGATATGACTCTTTGAGCTTAAGTATATTTTGATATGTAACTGGGCCCTTTGTATTACTACATATAAAAACCCTCAAGGGTTTTGAAACTTTATCTATGTTTTCTCCTTCATTTAAATACCTCAAGCTCTGTGGTAATGTGATCAATGAATTTTATTAACCAAACGATGATGTCAATGCTAAGACATATATCTTCTTATTGATGTAAACTTTACTACAATAGCTATCACTATAAATGTTTCTTTCAAAGCAATGGCCATACTCTTGAAAATATGAAACTCCAAATTCTTGAAGTTTTGTCCCCCAAATTGGGTTTTGCTCTGGTCTCTTCTACATGTATACTCCTTGTCTGATGTTCTCTACGACCATGCACTATTTTTTTATGGTTCTACAACCAATTTTCCCCTTGATGAATTTCATTATTCCCTTTCCTTACTTTACCTATGCCAACTCAATATGACATTCGATACTTTTGTACTTTATTGAAAGCTTATAACAAAGTTGTCCCTTGCATTATCCTAGGTCACACTCTGATATAGTATAAGCATTGCATGGCATACTACTAATATTTAGGAAACAATGATCATCCTTGTTTTGTCTAAGCATGCTTATTTTAATTTACATTGTCTTTCTTGCAAGTCATAGTTGATCCTTGTATATTGTTTTTTCTCATTATCAAGATAAACATGCTCATAATGTAAGACTCTTCTTTTTCTCAATGAATGCTTTCTATCATGTTGTTTCATTTATCATGAAAATATTAGTGTTCCTATTAATGATTTATGTTATGAATATCCAATTTTTCAATACTGCTATTATGATTTGAAGCTCATTTGGAAGTAACTCGAGAGTTCAGGTTCATATATTTATATTTGTTCTTCCACATGGAAGTGTTGCTCGAAACTAATTCTTGAGACCTGAAACTAGTGTATAGTCAGAAAATAAAAGCACTTCCATTGTGGACTTGTTTAGCCTTCTGATTAAGTGGTTTGGGGTCATGTAAAGTGCCTTGAATGGGTCTTTGACTTGGATCTGGCTTTCTCCCCTATTCTACCCCATTTCCCACTTTTCTCCGGCCTATTTCTGGCATCCTAAACTACAAAACTAAGATTTTTGACCTCAGGGGAAAAATCGACCTTTTTGGGTCAAGGTTGACCTAAACCTTAACGTCGGTCAAGGTATACCTAAACCTTGACCTAGGTCAAGGTATACCTAAACCTTGACCTAGGTTAGAATCAATGTTTTTCTGGCCCAAGGTCCAGATTTCAAGTTTCTGGGGTTTCCGGATGTTGGGCTTCGGAAAGAATTAATTCCTACTTTCGGGTCGGCCGTTTCAGTCTTCAGAGAAACAATTCTTAAATTATATTTAATATATGTCCTCTTCTAGGGATATAGGTATAATTGGAATTTAATTCTCCTATGTAGGCCTCTCTAGATGATTGTACCCTAGATTCATATATAAGGAAGCCTTCTCCTCTCATTTTCTCTAACAATCCAAGATGCAAGAAGAAATTTCATCCATCCAAACTCTATGAATAATCTAATGAAGGAAATCATCTACTTTCAAGCATTCAAGCACTTCTCAAGCACTAAATTCATCAAGGAGATCCATTGGTAGCCATTGAAGGACTCAAGCTCTATGGAGCCCTCTTGTTGAATATTTCTCCATCCACATTCCTCCAAGCCTCCTCCTATTCAAAGATCCATTCAAGTTTGGTGTTGAAGATCTAAAATAATTTTATTTGAGACATCCTAAATTCTACATTCTACATCCATTTGGTGCATACATACTTCTGGATCCATGGATTTGAATCTGCCACAAGGGTTTCCATACAAGCAAGGTGAATTTGTTCATTTACTTTGTTTTACTGATGCAATTTCAATTATATTATAAGTTTAATTCCAAAACTAGGGTTTGACCAAGGAAAACACCTCCCCCCCAACAAACGAACCATTTTTCTTGCAAGGATAGGTTCATAACAGTGAATTGGAGTGCAGATTTGGATACCCTTTTCGACGAACAATCGGGATCCAGAAATAGATTTTCTATTAGAGATTTTAGGTCAGACTCAGAGGTCAATTCTTCTCTAGGTTAGAATCAGAGGTTGATTCTTCCCTAGGTTAGAATCATAAATTCTAGGTCAATGGTGACATTGACTTGAGGGTCAAAATTGAAACTGTGCCAGATTAGAAAAATATTTTTGGGTTTTGTCTGTCTCTACGATTCTGTTCCAAATCCGGTTGCAGATTTTCCAAAAACTTAGTGCAGACCCCTGAAAACAGCATTCTTCATATCTGTAACATTTTTAGGTTAGTACTTTTCTCCTATTCATTTCAGTTAAATTTCTTAATCTTTCTAAATCTATCACACATTCTTTGCTATAAAACATAATCTAAGGTCTTCCTCTTTGCTCTCATTTCCAATAGATTGATTCATTTATGCATTGATCCTTCCTTTGGGGTTAATAAATTTTGATCCTTCCTTTGTGTATTTGAGGTTAAAAGGAACATCTTACTTACCCCTTACATTTCAATAAAAATTCTAATTTCAAATGTAACAACATCCTTTTTATCTTATATTAAGACATGATCCTATTTCTTATGTTACATTTTGGTGAACCTGGGATAGACAAGTCTTTCTTTTTTGGTGTTAGATTGTAGATCTTACATGCATTTAAAAGTATATTTATTTTATCCTCTTGCATTTATATGTCAAAATTAAAAAAATCATAACATTTCTTTAAAAATACAAAAACATTTACATTTTTCATGCTTATAGATTTCATTTGAATGCATTTGGATATATTTAAATCTATTTTCTATGCATTTCTTTACTCATTATAATGTTGCACAAATTGTTTCAAGTGTTTTCCAAACATCCTTCTATAAATTTTAGGATTAAACAAAATCTTCCTCTTACCTTACCATTCCATTATGTTACACCTAGAAATACTTTATTTAGTGTGTGTGATGTTGCATTGTCCTCTCTTGTATTACCTTGTAAGGATATATTAGAGCAAGAAGATGACTTTAATCTTTCTCTCCATCGTATTTCTATTTATGGAGATGAGTTGAGGATTGATGTTAATTCTTCTCCTAATATATGTATGTTCTATGAGCCTACTTTAGAATATAATTTACCTTCTTTCCCCTTTGGGGATCAAACTTTAGTGATTTATGGTGCTCCTAAAATGTGCTTTATTGATATGGATGATAATCATCCTATTTGGGATGAGCCTTTGTATTTTTATATAGATTACTCTCTTCCTCATGAATCCATTGTGGATGATCCTCCTATTTGGGATGAACCCTTGGATAAAGACATTGATTTATCCCCTCCTCTTGAAGAAGCTTTGATACAAAAGGGTGATTTATTAATGGATTACATATTCATACATGATGGTGAATATTTTTCCAAAACACACTCCCCTTATGTAGGCATTTTAGAGAAAGAAGAAGACATTATAGATACTTTATCTCCATTTGGGATTCCTTCTCATGATGACGCATTAGCAGAGAATGATATGAATTCCCTTAATGATCTCCCTCTTAGCGATGATCTTATGGAGAATCAAGATCCTACCTCATCTCCTCCTAGGATTTATTCTTTGATTCCTTCTTGTGAACCTATTTATAGTGTGGATACAACTAATATGGTTTACCCAAAACCCTTGTTGACTATCAAAGGTTGTCCTCACATTACTATTACAGGTAAACCTATGGAATCTTTAGAGTATTTCAATGATCAAGATTCGATAGCTCACACCTATCGTATAAGGAATAACCCTCAACCTAATCTGGTGGTTCCTACTTCTTTACCACATTCTATACCTATTCTTCCTCCTCCACCCCGTCTTCCTAGCTAGGATTATGGTTTGATAAACCAATTATGCAATATCCTTGCCAAGAATTCTTTATGGGAGCTTCTTCAAACTTCACCTACCTACCATGAAGCCTTGCAAAAAGATCTAGAAACTCTTCCCATTCTACCTCCTAATCAAGAGAACATCAATGCCTTCTTATAGTGCATGCATGCTACCCCAGGTCCTCCTGACATTGTATTCACTCAAAAGGATTTACCTTCTAAAGAAGTTCAGAATCAATAGGATGCTCTTATGGTTGTTGTTACTATCAATAAGAGTACCATTTGTAGGACCTTGATTGATAATGGATCTAGGCTTAATATTTGTATCATGAACATGCTCAAAATGATTAAAGTTGATCTTTCAACTATTCAACCTGATAATAATCCTATATGTTGCTTTGATAACATTGATAAGAACAATTTTTAGGTTTGGTCATCCTAAATACTCCTTTTCATGTTATGCCCAGACCTCTTAAGTATAACCTACTTTTGGGTAGACCTTGGTTGCATGAGATGCATGTTGTTCCTTCCACCCTTCACCGTAAAGTCAAGTTTATTCACAACAACATGGTGTATACACTTCATGTAGATGATGCGCCAAATCCTTGTTTGAATATTCAAACCCACAATATTCCTATTCCTAATAGTAATCCTTCTTCCTCTAATTCTCTTCCTAGAGATGATTGGGGAACCTTTGATTTTAATCCTACCTTTATTGGAGAGTATAAGGTTTCTAATATTGGTTTTATGAAGCCACAAAGAGAGTTTGAACAATGATATTTTGCTTCTACTTCTAATTCCCTTTGTAATAATTTTGTCATTGCTTCTACCCACTATGAATCTATCAAACCTACTAATGATGGCATAGTGACTACTGAAATTCCATTGACTCGTTCTGATATGGCTTCTCATTATGGTCTTGGTTATCATTTACTAGTTAAACAAGGATTCCATGGTCAAGGATTTGGTAAGCATAAATAGGGAATCAAATGCCCTTACAGAATGGGGGGCATGAGCATTCTTATGGATTTGGATTTAATCCTCAAAAACACATTAATGTTACCAACATCTTAAATAACACTTAAAACACGATGAACCTATGAAGGAATTTGACCAAGAAGTTCTTTTGCCTAAACTCCTTCATGATAAGATGATTACTAGACCTAAACACAAAAAGAAACGTAGTCCGGACTTGAAGACTCTTCCTTTTTCTTTTTATCATAGATTTCATGATCACTCTATTAATGAATGTCATGCTTTACATTATAAGATTAGGCAACTCATTGATAGTAAAGTTATTTTTATATCATGTGGCAATGAGTTGTATTTCAATCCTATTTTCTCTAAATAACATTTATGTTCCTATTATGGAACTCCACATTATGTAAACAATGTTAGCCTAATATTTGGGGGCTCATTGTCTTGCATAGTGTTGTGAGTGATATAATAGGTCCCCTTTCATCCTTTTTCCTCCGCTTTGGGGGCAAGGATGCCATCTCCTTCTTTTCTGTCTTTCTAGGATCCACTTTTCCCTGGGTTAAGTAGTATCTATCTATTATGTGATATCCAATCATACATGAAAAATTTGGTTTACATTGAGGATCTGTGTCCTTGATCATAACCTATTTCATTTTTTGACATTGGGTTTCCATGGTTGATAAATCTCTCACCTTGGAAACTGAAATATGTTCTATCCCTCATAAGGGTTACTTTTTCACTTATTGCATGATATCTCTTTGCATTCATCCCTTCCATGGCCTCATAGGAGTTGTGACCTTCTTGGCTTGGATTGGGTTTTGTCTATGGATAATTTCTTGATGTTGAAGAAGTTTGTATCTGTATTCTTTTCTTTCCTTAACATGTCAAAATAGTATGTATTTTGCCATCTTAAGGAGGGGGGCATACATACAACCTCCCTCATTCTATATTATGCATTTTTGTTCTAACCTTTTGTTTTGCAACATGCTAAATCCTCTGAAGGTAATGCACATAAGTTTCTAATTCCTGAAGAGATACGCATTCAATTACGATTCAATATGCTAAATCCTTAGAAGGTAATGCACATAAGTTGCTAAATCCTTAAGAGATATGTTCCATGGTGATATAAGGATATCGATCCATGGTTACTTCATAAAAGCTATCAGAAGATGCACTACATACATGCATAAAGCTGCCAAAAGGTGCACAAATTTATGGGGTGACTATCAAGTACTTTCTTGGTGGGCCATCCTATCCTTTTTGTGGTTCCCAATGAGATACACACATCTCATTGGGCAAGGTAATCACACCCTCTCTATTTTCTCTTTGAGTAGTGATGTCTCTCTTATCGTGATCTTAGGTTTGATAAAGACTTAAGTCCCTGGGGGATTGAGAATTCCTTTGTCCTTTTTTATTTAAATACGATTACCTTTTCTTTATGATCTCCTTTACCAAGAGTTTGCATCGAGTCCATACTCTTGCTAAAGTGGGGGCTAAATGTACAGTCAGAAAATGGAAGCACTTCCATTGTGAATTGGTTTAGCCTTCTGAGTAAGTGGTTTGGGGTCATGTCAAGTGCCTTGAATGGGTCTTTGACTTGGATCTATATTTCTCCCCTATTCTACGCCATTTTCCACTTTTCTCTGACCTATTTCTGGCATCCTAGACTTCAAAATTGATATTTTTGACCTCAAGGTCAAAATTGACCTTTCTGGGTCAAGTTCGGCCTCAACACTAACCTAGTTCAAGGCTGATCTCAACCTTGACCTAGGTCATAATTGACCTTTTTCTGGCCCAAGGTCCAGATTTCAAGTTTCTAAGGTTTCTAGATGTTGGGCTTCAGAAAGAATTAATTCTCGCTTCCGGTCGGCTGTTTCAGTCTTCAAAGAAAAAATTCTTAAATTATATTTAATATAGGTACTCTTCTAGGGATATAGGTCTAATTGGAATTTAATTCTCCTATATAGGCCTCTCTAGAAGATTATGCCCTAGATTCTTATATAAGGAAGCCTTCTCCTCTCATTTTCTCTAACAATCTAAGATGTAAGAAGCAATTTCATCCATCCAAACTTTATGCATAATCTATTGAAGGAAATCATCTACTTTTAAGAATTAAAGCATTCAAGAACTTCTCAAGCACTCAATTCATCAAGGAGATCCATTGGAAGCCATTGAAGGATTCAAGCTCTATGGAGCCCTCTTGTTGAATATTTCTCCATCCACATTCCTCCAAGCCTCCTCCTATTCAAAGATCCATTCAAGATTGGTGTTGAATATCTACGAGCAATTGATTTGAGACATCCTACATTTTACATCCATTTGGTGCATACATACTTGTGGATCCACGGATTCAAATCCGCCATAAGGGTTTCCATACAAGCAAGGTGAATTTATTCATTTACTTTGTTTTACTTATGCAATTTCAATTATATTATAAGGTTAATTCTAAAATTGTGGTTGGACCAAGGAAACCCCCCCCTACAAACAAATCATTTTTCTTGTAGGGACAGGTTCAGAACATTGAATTGGAGTTCTTATTCAGATACCCTTTTCGGTGAACTATCAAGATCCAAAAACAAATTTTTTGTCAGAGATTTTAGGTCAGAATTGGAGGTCAATTATGCCCTAGGTCAGACTCGGAGGTCAATTCTTCCCTAGGTAAGAATCATAAATTCTGTGTTAATGGTGACATTGACTTGAGGGTCAAAATCAGAATTGTGCCATATCAAAAAAATATTTATGGGTTTTGTCTGTCTCTGTATTTCTATTCTAGATCCGGTTGCAGATTTTTTAGAAACTCAGTGCAAATCCCTGAAAAAAGAATTCTTCAGATCTGTAACATTTAGAGGTTAGTAATTTTCTCCTATTCATTTCAGTTAAAGTTCTTAATCTTTCTAAATCTATCACACATTCTTTTCTATAAAACAGAATCTAAGGTCTTCCTCTTTGCTCTCATTTCCAATAGATTGATTCATTTATGCATTGATCCTTCCTTTGAGGTTAATCAATTTGGATCCTTCCTTTGTGTATTTGAGGTTAAAAGGAACATCTTACTTACCCCTTACATTTTAATAAACATTCTAATTTCAAATGTAATAACATCCATTTTATCTTATATTAAGGCATAATCCTATTTCTTATGTTACAACTAGTAACAACATTCATGGAATAAACCTGTTTGTCAAAAACATCACATGAGTACCTCATATCACAAAAATTTGGGTTATCATTAGTGAATGAATGCATTCACATTGTTGTTCCACTTGGTCTTACTAGGTGAATACCTTCTCAAGATTACTAGTTAATGTCTATGATAATATTACTCCAATTATGCATAGTTTAATGTAACAGTTAATTACCCTTATAGAACACCATCACATTAAAATTCACAGTCCATTGATCAATTCCATTTGACCTCTTTACTATTAGTGAGCCTTTTTTATTCATGGTAATGATGAATGTTCCTACATGAAGTGACTGTCTCTTATTTTCATTTGAATTTCATTTGGCTTTGTCATCATTATGATACATTTGTCATTGTTCCTTCATGAGTCTTCCTAGATTATATAATGTACTTTGTTCATGAATATGGAAAACTGATCACTTCAAAATAATGTTTTGCTTCCTGTAGCTAATGTATTATAGCTCTCATCCTTGTGAGGTGCAACTTTCATGGTACTATCCTTTCACTCATTGATATCAATGTCGTTTGTAACTTGTAATTTCTCATACTAGGCACTTGTACCTATAATAGAAAATGTATGATGAAAAAATTTTGAACATCTTTTACTATGTGTAGCTTCACTTAAACATTCTCCAAATACTATAATCTCTATGTATCTGTATATAGTTGAATTGTGACAATCTCATAATTCTCATTCTGTGGTATCTTTGGTTAGTATCTTCTCATTTTCCTGACATTTAACATGATCATTTTACTTGCTCTGAACAATGTGAAATTAGACTTACCTTTCACTGATTTGCAAACTAACATCATTTGAATGTCCTTACAACCTTTTGAATTTTTCCTCTAAAATTCTATTTATAACTTATCTCTATGTTCTTCTTTAATCATTTTGAAGGTTTTGAACTACCTCCAAAACCTGAGATCATGTGAAACCTGAAGACTGTTGTAGAATAACATGATCTGTAGCAGCATTTGTCCCTTTATTGTAAGCTGATTAGATGTATATAATGGACTAATTTCCTTTCTTCTGCTTGATGTATATTCATTGTAACTGCTCATTTTTTAGCTCTTAATAATAATTGTACCTGGTACTCATGCTTTGTAATTTGTTGACATTATTAATGTGTTGAGACTTTCTTTGTATAGCATAATTGAATCTTGATCATGATGGCACAAGGACATTGTTGTTCACTTTTTATATCAGACCAAAAGGTTTCATATTAGAATAGTATGTCCCTTAGATGGTCTTTGTCTTCATTTGAATCTGTAACTTGGTAAATGATAATTCAAAAGGTTTCATATTAAATAATATTTCCCTTTAATAACCTATTAATTTCATCTCTATGAATTTTGGGCTCAACTTGTATGGGAGCCGCATTTTACCCTACATGTTTGATCTTCTGATGATAATGAACCTATGCCTACACATGAAACAAACACATTAGAAAAACAATTGATTCATCTTTATGGCATTTTCTTTCTCTTTGTGTGACTAAGAATGTATATATATAGCAGTTAAATCTTAGGGATGGGACTAGATTCCCCATTTCTTAGTCTTTGGACTAACACCATTTATTTAAAAAAAATTGCAGGTACGTCTGAGAGCTTGGGAGCACTTCTACAACCATCTAGTCCAACACAGTCCACTACCCTTCTTGGGTAATGTCAGATATCTCCCTACCTCTCTAGTCTTGACTTCTATATTTATGCATTTTTTTTGCATATCTTTTGTTTTCATAGCCAATCCATGGATTGTGTGGATCCATTTGTGTATTGTACTTCCTCTCATTTCAAAAGAATGTATAACTTGAAAATATATGTAAAATATTTCATGATGTAATACATTTGCAATGAAATTCGTATATACCTTTTGATTCTACATTTAATTTTTAGCGTAAAAATAAAACTCAACCAAACAAACATGCACCTTTATTTCAGTTCAAACACAACACTTGGAAACTTAAAAGGTTTAAAATGAGTTAAATACACCTTAACTTAGTCGAACATCTACCCGTCTCTACTAATTTGCGTTGGATGCAAAAATTGGTAACAATATGAGCTTAGGTGTTATTTAAAATAATAAGGATTTAGATACCACTAATTATTACATATTACATGACTGATGTCATAATCAATTAGCCATTGAATTTAATAATTTAAAGATTGACATTCATTAGTATAATGGTAATGACATTGATGCTACATGTACAAAAAGGAAGATTCTCAAGATATTCTACATTACTTTTTTGGTTGGGTTGGGTAATCAACGTGGCATGAAAAAGGTAAGACAAAATATATCTTGTTTAAATTAAGGTGTAGAAGACATGGATGTTGTAGAAAATGGAAGAGGAGATGGTAACAAAGTATGAGGTTGAAAACCTAAACCTTCCATAGACAAGTGTGATGTAGGTATCTTGTAAGCCTTAACCCTTTTTTTTACACATCCTGCACCATGTCCATTATATTCATGTTTAGGATTTGAAATTACTATAGGATATGGTTGAAAAAGTGACACACAAAGCCCTTCCAAGGCTTCAATTTTAAATTTAGGAGCTTTATATTCTCCTACAAAGCATGGTGTAGAGTCTAGTGACCCTTAATCATCTTTGAGGGGTTTTTGTCATGTTTCCATTAAGGGGTGGGAGATGTTGTATCAATTTGTATTGATAAAGGAATATAATAATGTCTCATTAGAAGTAACTTTTTATTTTATGATTAGCTTCTATGGTATAAATTATATATTTATACAAGGACTTTACTTTTTATGAAAAGCTGAATGGACAGGTTGCATTGCATGGCTCTACCTAGAATCTAATAAGGTCCACCTAGAAGATGATTATAAGTAAGAGTATTGTTCATGAAATGGATAGTTATAGGTAAAATAATAGGACCTATTTCTATAGGTAAAGTTATAGTTCCCAATCATTCTCTACCAATATTATCAAAACCGCGAATAGAGAGAGAATTAGGTTGGACAAGCTTGGGATCTATATTGATTTTATGCAACAAGTCAATGCTACAAATATTAAGACTGAATCCATTATCCACTAATGTTTTTCTAGTATAACTTTTGTTAATAAGGACCATTATTATAAGAGGATCATATTGATTTTTAACTTCTAGAGAAGGCAAGTAATTTTGGGAGAACACAATGTCAATTTTAGTTATATTCATATACTCCAACAAGGCTACCACATCATTAGTTCTCATGGGAGGAAAAACAATAGTCTTTTGTAAAGATTCTTGAATCATAGTATAGTATGTGGATGAAAGTTGAATCAAGTCCCAAAGGGATATTTTTGGAATAAGTGATGATAATATCTTCCTACACTAAAACATCCTCATGAAGGGGATAAATTTTGGGAGAGGGTATATTATGGCTATGGATTGAAGGAAGAACTAATTTCTCATCATATGAATGAAAGGGAACATCTTGAAAATCTTGGATAAAAATTGAAATTGAACTAGAAAAAGAAGGAAACAACTCCATTCATAAAATGCACTTTAATCAAACAAGGTACACATAAATACAATTATGAAACAATAAAATGCATGCAAATAAGATTTAAAAATCAGAAAGTTTCAAAATGTAACAAGAGTCTAGTTCACCAAAATTTAAGGTAGGGAAATAGGGTTTTCTAGCCAAAATTTAAGGTAGGGAAATAGGGTTTTATAGCATCTACATGCAAACTAGGAATATTAGAACCATTTCCCATTTAAATTGGAAGGAGAATGATCCACTTGGCCCAAGGTTCTTCAGGCACAAAGTGCATTTAGTGGTCCTTTATATGGAGTTGAATATGCTTATGTAATTATGATAGATGAATGTAAGATTTGGGAAAAAATATGATGAAATGATGACTTTCAACATGTATGATAGAACAAAAATTGGTTGACATGTGATCCTAATTTAGGGTAGAATAATGGGGACTCAATTGAGAAAGGTGACCCACTCTTAGGACTCACACAAGCAAGAGGACTCTGTCATGCCCAAAATTTCCTCGCCCAAAACGCAACAACTTTTTTTTTTAAAAGAGAAATTAAATACCGAATTTACTACAAGAGGGTCTAAGGGGAAACATGACTAGAGTCAACATCCCTTAACCCTAAAATCTTTTAAATGTAAAGGTTTACAAGATGAAGGTTATCTGTGTCTACATTCAATCTGGTATACAAATAGAGTTTGATGATGTGGAGGAAGGAGAAAGATTCACTGTTCTCCGTCTCCAGGGTCATTCGAGAAGATTGGATTTCATAAAGGCTAAGGGTTCTGCGTTAGTATATATCCCTCTAGGTTACGGGGCTCCTTAATATTATTTTTATAGA
>MU227197.1:2100233-2120273 GCA_018584345.1 Thuja plicata | reverse complement strand
CAAATCCATGACATAAAGCATAAGGTCCATAATGTATAATAATGCATCAAAAGTAAAGTATCATATGCTATGTCTATCATAAGCAAGAACTAGAAAAACTATGATGGGGTCCGGGATGGGCCTCACAGACTCACACAAGAAAGGGGACTTAGTTAAGTAGAGGGCACTTAGTCAAGCAGGGTGACCCCATCCTGAGACTCAATTGAGGAAGGAAAATGGGTCTCACCTATTTCAAATATAAAAATAGACAATTTGTATCTCTTGTGATGCTCAGTTTGTACCAAACTCTGCATTTTCTACTTGTTACCTGTGCACAAAAAATAGAAAACGTATTGGGTTGAAAGGGATATGCCTAGGTCAAACCCATGTTTTGGAATTAACCTTGGAATTTAAATGTAATTGAAAGCATGCTAATATATAGAAAAGGCTAGATGTGAGAATTGAGATATCTTATACCTTGTTGATGCAATTCTCTTTTGAATATGAACACAAGTATTGATGCAATGACATGACTCCCCAAGACCTAAAATGAAATCATGAACACATGCTTGCATGAAGGATGTTGGAGCTTGTCACAATGCTAGATATGAAGAATAAGACCTTGAATGATCAATGCTTGAATTCTTGAACTTGAGTGAAGTGAGAGAGATGTTAAATGAGGGACACTAACTTTCATGTATACATTTTCATAGCTTTTTGAGGTGTGAATTTCAGAGCAAGACAAAATAAACTTAGATTTCCTATTCCCACAAGCTAACCATTGCATTATTTGAATTTAGAGCTCAATTAGTGTGATTAGGTTGCCCAAGGTAACCCAAACCCACCAATGTGGGCCCAATTTGATACTTATGGTCTATAATACTATAAGTAAGCCAAAATTTTAGTCAGAATTGAGGTCGAATAATAGGAGTGGGTACAAGAGGCTATAAAATAGGGCCTAGGAGAGAAAAAAATTACACAGGGATGCAATCTTCAATTCTACATTTCCCTATGACTGAGTAGAGTCTAAAGGTGGCTCAAAGGAATTTCATGGAAAATCTAGTGGTTTGCATGTTGAGCCAACCCATCCTTCAATAATAATGAATTTTGGAGGTTCCTTGACTAAGGGGCTAAAACCCTTTGTCTAGGAACAAGAAGGTGATTTTTAGCAGAAGGAATTGTGCACTCTAAGGAAAATGCAAAAGTCTCTCTCAAAGAAGCTACTACACAACCAATCTTATTTTTCCTAGAGGTACTACAAAAAGAAGTTACCGATGGAAAGTAATTCTTTGTGGCTAATGCTATTATTGGACAATTTAATTGGATTTGGCCCAAACTCACTGATCTATATAAGTGGATCTATGATGCTTGGAAACCAATGTTGAAAGAACATTTAGATGTGTATCCCTTTTCTCAAGGATTTTTCATTGCAGTTTTTTATTGCAAGCAAGATCGGGATTCCATTCTTTGCAAGTGTTGAGTGAAAATAATTCTCTTTCTCTGACCCTATTTCCCTAAGTTCAATCCTCGTACTAAAAATTTTATACGTAAAACCTATTTGGATTAGATTCCCAAATCATCCACTATAGTTTTGGTCTGAGAAATTGGATATTATTTGGGAAATTTTAGTACAATAGATATTGACACTTCTGATTCACTCACATTACCTTTTCTTACATTATTGTGGAGGTAGATACTTCCAAGGATCTCCCTTCCAACATTACCTTCAAGGATTCTAATATCGGTTGGATTCAAGAACTTGATTCTAAGGATTTAATTTAAGATGTTGAAGATGTTTTTAAATTGTTCATACAACTCATAATTGTTCTAGGTCTATTTTTAGATAATATCATCATGACTCTTGGTGGATAGATACTCTCCTACATTACTAATCCATGAATACTCCTCTTGTGACATCTGAGAAGGTGTCTGGATCTAAGAAACCCTCCTCTGAAATTTTTATAGCTCATTTGTGTCACTGTATAGAGATCTTTTTAGGAGTGACAATGAGATTAAGACTCACAATATGAATTTTTTTTCCAAATTCTTGTGTAACAAAGAAATAGGGAAATGGGGGGATGATCCTTTCTCTTTATTCATATTTAGAAGGAATATGACCCGCTAGACTCAAGAAGGCCCAAGTGCTAAATAGGTGAAATGATCCTTCACTTATGTAGAAGATGGATGCATATGGAAAATAGAATGATGAATGCAAGATATAGGACAAAATGGGGA
This sequence comes from Thuja plicata, assembly GCA_018584345.1. Classification (NCBI taxonomy): domain Eukaryota; kingdom Viridiplantae; phylum Streptophyta; class Pinopsida; order Cupressales; family Cupressaceae; genus Thuja; species Thuja plicata. The sequence goes on along the minus strand of MU227197.1, from coordinate 2,118,059 downwards.
AGGAGGTTGACTTTCAGCAAACACAGATTGACATAAATTAGGTAGATTGGTTCTGCTATTAGAAACAAAATCATGAGACAAATACTAGTTTGTAAAATTCAATTTTAAGTACAATTAGAGGGACGACTTTATCCTAGTGTTTTTACCTTTTTTTGGTCTCATATTGTAGCCAAGGTCCTGTACTATCTAGATTTGGTCACAAATTTGATGCCACCTATTCCTGCACACATAAAAGAGAGAAATTATTAGGTGGAAAGGGGTTTTCCTTGCTCAAACCCTAGTTGAGGAATCAGCCTTGAAATTGAAATAAGATATGTATGTATAAAAAGTGTGTTAATGTAAAGCAGAGGCTTGATCTAAAAAAAAAATGTTTATACCTTCACAAATGGATTTGGAAAATGCTTGAAATATTGTTGTAGTGTCTTGAATTATTGATAAGAATCAAGGATGTCTTTCACAAATTACTAAATCTACAAATACTCCTAAAAATATCCAGTCTTGTTATGCTTGATGTAGCTTTCCTTGAGAAGGAATTAATTCACATTGATATTCATGTAGTTTAAAGAAGGATATTATTGCATGATTGAGGTATCCTCTATTTAGCCTTTAATGAGGGGGAGAAGAATTATAAAATGGATAATATTTCCTAGAAAAGATACCTCGGGTGCTTGAAATATACCTTAGGATGCTCGAGATGCCAAAGAGATTGAACTTGCACTTGAGATCATGTGTTTATGCTATCATGAATTCTTGGTTGATTAGTTGCCAAAATGAGGAGAGGTAGCTTTCTTATATACCTCTCACAAGCATTTCAGAGCTCAAAACTCAAAAAGGGCTGATGGTAATTTGGGTTTCCCTCTAAATTGTTGAGATCTACCCCCAATTTAAATTTGAGGCAAACATCAAGGACCAAGTCCTTAGTGGTGATTTGGTCTTGGACCAAGTCAGTTGTAGTGACTTGGTCCCACCAAAAGGCCTTGAAATTTGGTCCATATGTCCCAATTGGTGCGAGGGTGATAGAATGATAAGAGAAATCAAGGATGGATCAAGAATAACAAGCCTGGAAGCCAAAGGGAACTAAAATAGGACCTAACTAAGTATCCAATTGTAGGTGAGATAATTTAGGACAGTACATTTAGCCCACAATTTAGCAGGAGTATGTGATTACTTCATGCTCATAGTAAAGTAGCTCAAAGCATTAGAAAAAATTTATCAAGTTCAAGGAGACAAGGGGATGCCAATCCCCCAAGTAACTTAGGCCCTCATCAAATCCAAAACCAAGATAAATAAGTGACACCCAAAAAATAGAGAGAAAAGGGAACATGACCAAGCTGGCCTAGTAAGGTTTGACTTACTATGGGTCATGTAAAGAGATAGATAGGAATGTAAAATGGGGGATTAGGCCTAAGGAAACATTTTTCTCCAAAGGAATCCACTACGTAATGCACAGGGACATGTTTTAATGTAATGTTATGCATAGGAGCATAAAATATGTTAAATGATCTAAAAAAAATGATTGTAAATCTGGTTTTGAAGTGTGTGAAAAATGTGAAAACAGGAGTGGAGTGTTTACCCATATATTAAAGTGATTGCAAACGCCTTAATAAGAGTAATTTGTATAGAGTGTATAGGTATCTAAAATTCATTTCCATGGTGATATGCCCCCGAGAGGACAAACCAAGGGAATGAAGCACATAAAAAAAATAGAGCACAAAGAGATCTACTAACTCTAGGGTCAATATGATCATATAATAACTCATGTATATCAATAAGTAATGTAAAATGAATTGAAATCATCCCCCAAAGGTAGAATAACTAAAATCACAGTGGAAGAAGAACACATAAGAGGTATAAACACAAGTGAATTCCAACAAGAATAGATAGTAACTATCATTTTGTATCATTGCCAAGAAGAAAACATAAAGGCACATTTACAAAAAAGAACATGCATGACATAAAATGTATACAATAGATAGAAGAAATGAGATAAAAATAAAATAATTTCATGACAAGTCAACTCCTTTATCACCTTGCACCAACAAAGCAACAAGGATCATCGAAATAAATCTAAACATAATATATAACAAGTAATACATCATGAGGGAAGCACAACATAAACATGAAAACACAAAAGAATCCATTGTACAAGAGGAGCTAGTCAAGCATATCAATTGCTCCCTATCTTGGTCTCTACTATTTAGGGAAGGTGGGTGTGTGTGTGAAAAGTGGTTATAACCTATAGCACAAACACTTCAATAAATCCTTACATCCACAGGTTAATAGTGTAATAATCAATCAAACTAACAAAGAAAACCCATTAGAAACTAATTTATTTCTTCCTAGATGAAGCAAGTATGGTCTATTTTATCTTTTCTCTTAGATTCAACATGTAGACTAGTGAATAGACTAATTTTAAATGGAAAATTCATTGTGAGTATGATGAAATGATTGCATTCTTTACTCCAAAATCTTGCTAAAATAATGCAAACTAAGATAGAGAATGACAAATCTAAGCTAAGAATGCAACTCAAAGTTATTATCCATCATGCTTAATGAGATGAAAGTAATCCTAGAAAGGAAATACTATGCAAATTAAGATTCCTACAAGGCACAATGAACTCGAGATGAAATTTAGCATTATAATGTTACTATGAAAATTGTGGATCCTTAAAATGAGCTCGAGAGGCTTGATTTTATATGAATTCCAAGGGAATGAGCAGTCTAGATTAAAACTTGGTGAGAGGTTGAGATTATTTCTCCCTAAATCCATGTGAGCTATATCCATGTGATTAGTCATTGATTGGTAAAATTTGTTCTTGTTTAGTTGTGGATGAGATGAAATAGAAATTTCCCCTTTTTAATTCCATTTTAATTAGGAATTGATGCACACACATGTGTTGAAAGGGTTCACTTAATTAAAAATTTTAGGAATTTTAATTAAATGACTTGATTTAACATTTTAATAGCCTTGATTCTAGGATTTGATATTTAGTTGACGATTGATTAAATGACTGATTAATTATGCAAGCATGGTTGATTGAATTTGCTCACATAATTAGGCCTAGTATTTAAATGCCTTTGATTAGGTTTTAATGCTAATTAATTGATATTAGGGGATCTTAGTGTGCTAGACCAATTTTAGGTGAATACATTTCCCCTCTTTGAATTGATGTGTGATCAGCGCATGGATTCAAAGAACATCTAATGTCGAAGCAATGAACAGTTTGATTTGAAGTGATGAAACTATTCCTGATTGAGAACTGATTCCAAAATTGATCGAATGAGAATTGATTGAAGGTTGGTTCCAAAATTGATTGGATGAAGAGTGATGATACCAACTTTGAGGTTGATTGAATAAATATTGATAGAGATATCCAAATATATCAGTTCCAAACTTGATTGGACGAAGACCAACGATATCGACTCCAATCTTGATTGAATGAAGATCGATTGAAGGTATAAATACATTGGTTTCAAACTTGATTGGACAAAGAATAATGACACCGACTCTAAGCTTGATTGAACAAATATCGATTGAAGGGAAAATAATCTTCAACTTGATGAGAAGCAATGAAACTGACTATTTTTAAGAGATAGATTAGGGTAATTAACTTGATATGGGTCTTGATGAATTAAATTACCCAATAAACAATATCAGATTGATGTGGTTCATTGAAGCTGATCTACACCTAGAGATTTGTCTAGTTTGAAATAGATTAGATGTTTTTCTGAGAAATTTGATGTGAAGTGATGAAATCACTTGTGGAGAGAAATATCAAAATACCTCAACTTGATATGGATTCTGATGAAGTTGAGACGCCCCTAGTGATGAGGTCTTGCTTGATTTGATGGTTTAGTTAATTGTCAGCTTGATGATGTTGCTAGATTTGATTTGATGAAAAAAAATTAGAATTGATGAAAAAAAATCAGATTTGATGACAAGATTTAGATGGTCCCTATGCAAGGATGTTGATTATAATGCCCCCTCAAGAGAGAGATCAAAATGTGATAGAATAAATTTGATGAGATTTGAATGATTGATTTGAATAGAAGATCAAAATGATGTAAAGTTGAAGAAGAAGATTTGATTTGAAAATCAATTTCAATTGAGATCCCGATAATTATATAGCAAAGATAGTGATCACCAAAAATGATGCAAGGAACTTATATGTGTTAATCAACCATGTTGAAGATATACTCCCTCCATGAGGTGATTTTGATCAAGTCATATAAATGCAAGAATGCAAATTAATGTTCCTAGAATGATATGCAATCTTCTATGAGTTTCATTTTAAATCTAACACAAGAAATGTAACAATGCCAAAAAATAAATGCAATCCTAGAATGAATGCAACCTATGATGCAAGTCACTTCGATCTTTTAGCTATTTGTATCATCATTGAGTTGTTAGTTGTTAGATATTAGTTGCAAGAAAGAGAAAAAAAATATTTCTTTATGTTCTTGTGCAATTATTATGTTGTCTTCCATGACCCTTTATCATTCATATCATTGGGCTGAATTTCCCAATTTGCACAATACAAATAAATTTCTTGATGAAAACAGATAAGGAAATAAATCTAGCATATAGAAATCAAATAAAACATCATGCCCCATGTCCTTTCTCCTTTAGTCTGTGGATATCCTTGATTTACTCAAAAGACGTGATAAAAAAAATTGATAATAATAGACAACAAGCAAAAATTTATAATAATAGTTCCCTTCCTTGTTTCTCTAGTCCGTAGACATCCTCGAGTTATTCAAAAGACATGATCAACAAAGTAGTAACAAGTCTCTCTGTGATAGGTGGTGTTAAAAAATACCTTTGATTGATTGTGTTTGTTTTTTCATTTTGTAGTGTGATAATTGTTTTTTTGATAGTGTTGAGAAACATTGTTGCTTAAGTTTGTGGGTGTTGATAAATACCATTGTTGTGATTTAGTGTTGAGAAAAACCATTGTCTCAGTGGAAGAACACCTGATAGTTACTCTATAACATGGTTGAATCCACTTGGACTGATGGTTGTTGTTATGACTATGAATTGACTTCGTAGAATGACTAGGAACTTTCCCCTAACTAGATATGATTGTCCTAAGGATGATATGTGTACTTGTTCCAAGCTATGACAATAGGATACAAGATTGACCGTTATGCACAAGGAAGTTAAAGCTATGATATATACAAGCGATGAAGATAAAGACCCATACAAGATGTTATACAACTGATATATATGAGACTGAGCCTAAGATTTATGATTTCTGGATTTTAGATTTTTTTTTTAAAAATTGAATTTTTTTTACAGAGTTTAAATTTTTTGGATTTTTAGAAATTTTAAGATTTTATGTGTTTTTAAAGATTTTAAAATTTGATCACTAATTCTCAAGCAAGATCACATTTATTTTCCCCCAATGTAAAACAAGGTGTAGGGCATTATGGATGGGTAAGCGGACTGATGGATCGGAAATGGATAAGCAATGACAGATGAAGCAATTGAATGTGACCTTTAAGGACATGTCCCTAAAGATTACCCAAGATAGGGAAAAGGATTATATAAATGTAGGCTCATGAAGTGTTTTTGGATAGCATATAGGATAAGAACCTGATGTGATGAAGAGTATGTAGTTCAAAAGAGTGAGCATGTCAAGAAGTTTTTGAGAAACTATTTTGCAATTTTTCATTCTTCATTTTAATCAAGACCAACGGGTCAACTGGATAGGATAGTGATCGGATAGAATGTTCAGGATAAAGGGTGATGGAGGTATAAGGGAATGTTTTGGGATTAGTGAAAGTATTTTTATGGATAGTGAGTATTGACTTTGGATAAGCAAGATCACAATAGGGTACCATGGATGAGAGCAAGTGAATAAGTTAATGGAAAGGATAATGGATATCAGGATACATGATGCTCATGGATATGTTCAACCTTGTCAAGATCAAAGGTGTAAGAGGGAGTACATGAAGGATATGATGGATGAGGTAGCATGGATGGAACTTGCCTCTAAGTGAAAGTGCAAGAGGAAGGAATTATGCATGACATGTGTTTGCCAAGTTTTCATCATAGTAGTTTCCCAAGGCATCACAAGAAGTGATTTTCACCATAGGATGGATTTATTCCTCATTACTTTTTCTACCAAGGTGCCTATTTTCCATATTTTCACCAAGGCACTTTTTCTCATTTATGATCTTTTTTGTATTTTTTATTTTTTGGAGGAACTTAAGTCTCCTTCTCTTTGGATAGTGTTCCTTTGAAAGATGTGTTATGATGGGCCAAGGCCATTGACTGTATGCTCAAATATGTTGATAGGTTGATGATAGGGTAATGATATGGAGATCTATGACAAGACGGTGATGGTAGCCAAGGATTTATGTGATGGATTGGATAAGAGGGATAGAAGGATATGGGATGGATGGGTAGTAGGTAGGTGTGGGATATTGGATAGGGTATTGAAAGGTTTGCGTAGGGGTAGATGGAAATGGTGATAAGATCAACATAGACACACATCTTGAAGGGAAGTAGATGGATGAAGGAAAAATGGATGAAATAGATTAAGGCTTTGATGTATGAGGTGATGAAATTTGTTTGAAAGGAGATGGAGTGGAATAATTTGGAAGCTTGGATGCGAACTCCAATTTTTCCTTTGTGTTCAAGTATTTTATGAGAGACTTGGGAATCCACATAGACTTTTATTTTTCTTTTCTTTTGGATGATTTGGAATGTAATTCTTCCATTATGGATTTAGGAACCCATATTTTCTTTGATTTTATTATTTTATTAGTGGAGCCTTGTGGTCTCTTGAATATTTACTTTTTCTTTGTAGTCATATGTCAATTAGATAGGACATGGTGATCTTCATATGTAAGTGGATTCTTCTATTTATGATTTTTTAATTATACATCCAAATTGCTTATAGAAGACTTGAGAATTGTGAATGAATGTGGTTGATATGGCAGGTTTAGATGGATGTGTAGATGGAAATTTCTCAAGGATACATGTCTTTGTTGATCTTGAAGTATGATGGGGTAAGTCAATGGCAAGATAGGAGTGAAAGATGTGTTGGATGGAGAAATGTAAGGACCCAATATGGATGGAAGTTTTGAAGGTTTCAGCTTTGGGATATAGTTACCAAGGATGGATTTGGAGGATGGAGAAGGTTGATGCTTATGTGTAGATGGAGGGAAATAATATGTAGAAGGGATATCAACACCTATAGAGTGAGTTGTATGAGAAAATCTCTTCTCTATAGGATTCTTCTTTATATCAATAGGTGCATGAGTAGCTTTGATAGGATCAAGTTTTATAGGAGAAATTTAAGCTTGATGGGATTCATTATTATATAAGGGATTTAGAGAAATGAAGGTTTGAGGTGGATGTTGAGATCTATGACAAGAGGGTCATGGGATTCTCTAATCTTGACAAGGAACTTTAGATGGTGTATAAAGGATACTTTTCTCTTGATTTTCAATAGGCTCATTAGAGATGGTGGAAAGGATATATTGATCTTTCTTGGGAGGTGGATAAGATATAGGAGGTGTAAGAGTGTCTTCTAGGAATAAATGGATGGGGATGAGGAAATCATCATGGGACTCTTGAGATATGTGACTTTGGTCAACCATTGGTTTAGTATGGATGGTATCTTGATCTCGATCATTACTGATATGTGTTTCTTCACACTTTGGACTGTCCTCTTGACATGGAGAAACTTCTAACGAAGAGGTAGGAGTTTTGATATGCATGAGGGATTCTTGAAGGGATGATGGAGTATCATTTTGAGTAGGCATGATAGTTGTTGAAGCACATGGAAGATTCGGGTCTATGATCTTTGAAGCCTGGAAAAGACTCGTAGCAAGCTAAAAATTAGCTTGGATCTCTTTTAGAGGTAGCCCTTGAGGGTAGACATAGTTAGTATGAAAAGCATTACATTTGTTTTTTGATGGAGGAACTTTGGATAGCTTTGTTTCCTTTGAAGATGAATGAATGTTGGAAGAACTGGAATCTAAATGAGTACCTATACTAGACACATGTTCATGATTTAGATCTTTCTTGAGAGTACTATCTTCATTAGATGATTCATTACAATTTTCAATTTCAATTATATCTATGAGATATTGAATTTTTGGTTTCAACTCCATGCAAACTGATGTTTCATGTTCATTATGTCTATGATGGGAACAATAGTTGGTCAAGAATACAAAACCACATGAAGTGATTTGAGGTAACATAATGATATTGTGTTCAAGGATTTCTTCTAATAATGATTCATAAGATTATCTCAAAGGATTAAATGATCTATCCAATGGACATTTAGATACACTTGTGTTCACCAAAGAGATATGAGATTCAAGATCATGATGTTCTAATTTGTTGTTTTCATGTGATGACGATTGTTGAGATAGGAATAATTCCTCTTGATTTGTTTGATCATAGTTTAGATTCTCTTAAGGTTATGAGATAGACTCTTGATCAAAGATTTTATGTTCATGTGAATATTTTCTTGATCAAATATAGGTCAGTCATGAAGTTGATCTTGATCTAAGATGAGATTGGTGTGAAATTATCCTTAATCAAAGATAGGATTGGTGTGAAGTTGTGAAGTGGGATTATTGTTTGAAGAATATGAAGGTATAGATGAATTGTAATCATAGAGAAAAAGAAAGATTGATATTAATGAGGATTTGTTGGATGGTGTATCCTTTTCTCCCATTAAGTCTTAAATTTAAAATTTCAAAGATTGAATTTGTTTTGATAGGGCTTCAATAAGAATATATTCTTCCTTGTTAAGATCATAAGGTTTAGCCCATTTGTTTTTTAGCCATTGTAAAATTGTCTTGATGTGCTTGTTTAGAAGATTGGAGAGAATGTATAGTGTGGGAATTATTCTTGTGAATAGGATTAGATTATTGATGAGAACTTTTGGTCTAAACCAACATGAAAGATTGATGTGACCGATAGTTAGAAGCAACTAGGTTGATTAGGTCACTATTCAGGTAAGGAAGTGATGAATTGTCTCAAAATATTAATGAAAGATGATGCTTGAAGATTAATTAGGTTTTGATGATGAACTTGGTATAAGATTTTGAGATTAAGGCTTGATTTCCTGATAGGTGACACTTGTGAAAAATCTAATTAAGATTGATTTACAGATTGAGAATAAGACAAGTTGAACCCTCAATAAACCAAGATGAAGGACCAATAAACCAAAAGTCACAATAGTAGGGGTACACAATCGATTCGTCACAAAAAAAATGATATAATTGGATTAGGACTTGAGGATGTTGATTAGGAATGAATGAAAATTTAATTGGATGACTGGACTTTAATGTCAAATGATGATGTCACGGGTCAAAATCACATTCTGGAGTTCAACTTACACAATCTTATATGACATAAAGCAGCCTTCATACGACAATACTCAAATGATGATGTGATAATATGGTGAAAACATTACTCATAGGTTGAAATGATAATATGGTGAAAAGGAGTCTAAAACCTTGACTCTTTGATACGACAATTCTCACCAGCGAATATGATAATTCATCGACTGATATGACAATTCTCACAGGATGATGTGATAATATGGTGAAACAGAAGTCTAAAACCCTGAGTCACATGATAAAGTTTATTGATTGGCATTATTTTATGGAAAATTGAAGGTTTTGCCACTTTTTTTTAGGAAAATTTGTCAAATCTTGATGTTGTTTGGAAATTTTGATAAGTCGTGATTGTGTTTGGATACATATTGTTAGCATTTCTAGTTTTGAACACACACGTCAAGCACATGAAGGTAAAGAAATCCAATCACACATTATCCCTACAAGAATTGGCATAGGATGAAAACCTTTTCTCACAAACTTAGGCACACTTCCAAGAGCTAATCAGAATACGACCATTGAAGACCACACAATGGTTCAAAAAATACCATATTAGCTGACTCCAACTACTCAAAGAAGGCACGATACGATGAGTGTCTTGGGAAAGTTAATATCTTCCTTACACAAATATTATCAAGCTTTTAGAGGTAAACCATGTAGATTCTACACTATGAAGTCTAGTTTGGGCATCCATTCAGATACACCCTTCATAGTCACGAAAGCATGATTGAGGCTTATTTCCCTATGAAGAAATGTACCTATCTTCTGAGACTTTAATCTCAAAGAAGTATATGATTATATCAAGTTAGAAGACGCTGGCTTTTCCTTGTTCCCACTTGAGTCATTCCCAAGAGATTTTTCCCTCAACTGATAGGCTCGCTAAAGGTAATGCAATAAATGAAATAGATTGGCAATGTAGAAGTCTAGATTTCTAATTTTACACTAGGTAAAATAGCATAATATCCTATCCATGTTGTTTTCTCCCAAGCACATCAAGCAATTTGTTCATTCCTAGGTCCTTTTCTAAGTGATAAAATCAATGAGTCTAGGTTTTTTATTGTTTAGATAGAAAAGAGCATACTCCCCTATAAATTAATTGAACCCTAAAAAGGATCTTGATTAAATGTGCCTAGGGAAATTAATTATTGTAAACACAAAGTTTAGTTGTAACATCCAAGGCAACCTGCAAGTAATTCATTAGTAGTTGGATTGGTTTTATTCAACAAGTCATCCAACAATAACAAATGAGTTCATAGTTTCACAAATATTATTCGAAATAGTATCCCTTGACAAGCAAAACATTCTTCAAATTGACCTGCAATCAACTAGAAAGCCAACAAGACAAGATTTGTAGTTAGACTACCAAATATATCAACTAGAAAGCCAACAAGACAAGATTTGTAGTTAGAAACCAAAAATGAAGTCCATAAAACCCTAAAAATTGTCCTCTATTTTTGGTACAAAAAAAATAGACAACCTATTTCACCATATAGTCGTACGATATTTCTCAGCAAGCAAAATGCTAAAACCCTAAAGGATGGACTTTAGTACGATAGTTCTCACTGCATTAAATGATAAAACTTAACAAGCCATAATATCGTACAAGTATTAACATGATAAAAAATGATGAAATTGTTTCACCATAATATTGTATGATAACTTGCACCATTTCATACAATTTTACATGAAGTTTTGATGATCATGAAAAATATTAAGCATAAAGTGAGGCCAAATCCAAATTTGAGCCCCACGATGGGCGCCAGAAATGTGTGTGTGAAAATTGGTTATAACCTGTAGCACAAACACTTCATTAAATCCTTACATCCATGGGTTAATAGCATAATAATTAATCAAACTAACAAATCAAAACAATTATAAATATATTTATTGCTTCCTAGATGAAGCGAGTATGGTATATTTAATCTTTTCTCTCAGATTCAACATGTAGACTAGTGACTAGACTACTTCAAAAATGGAAGATTCATTGTGAGTGTGATGCAATGATTGCATTATTTACTCCAAAATATTGCTAAAATAATGCAAACTAAGATAGAGAATGAAAAATCTAAGCTAATAATTCAACTAAGAGTTATTATCCATCATGGATGGACACACGTGTGTTGAATGGGTTCACTTAATTAAAAGTGTTATGAATTTTAATTAAATGACTTGATTTAACATTTTAATAGCCTTGATGTTAGGATTAAATATTTATTTGATGATTGATTAAAATATTGATTAATTATGCAAGCATAGCTGATTGAATTTGGTCACATAATTAGGCCTAGTATGTAAATGTCTTTAATTAGGTTTTTAGGCCAATTAATCGAGATTAGGTGCTCTTAGTTTACTAGACAAATTTTAGGTGATTAGAGTGGGAAACACACAAGATTCACAACATCAAGCATGAGAAATGGATTCATTTCAAGTTCCAAACAAGGGCCATTTTCTAAGGATGAGTCACTTTGTTTGTCACAAGGAGCCAAGGATAAAATTTATAAAATTCTAGTTGATAATTCATGATTAATTTCAATAAGCTCGTATATATCATCATAATCATTAGCATTAACATCATTATTTACATTATAAACATTTTTATCATCAGCAAGAGTATCTTATTCATCTAAATTAACCACAATAAGATCTTTGATATGAACAAAAAAGTCATCATATTTACTCAATTTGAGTTTCTTTAGATTAACTTCCTCCCTTGGGTTATGTGTAGGTTTGTCAAAAGGAATCAATGAATTATAAGTTGTCTTAGGGGAGGAAATATTTTTGGAAGCTAGCTCACATGCCCTAACATAACATCTACAATGACATTCATGAGCACAATGGTTTCATTTGGTTTTGTTTGAAATTTGGGATGGTTTAGGATAAATCAATGTCAACTCCTTTCCTCCCTTACAAGGAATAATGGAAGGAACCTCACTAGGACAAGAGATTGAGGAAGTGGAATGCTTGTATGATATGGGAGATGGGACTGAAGCATAAATAGGATGAATGCAAGGTGTAGGAAGGAGTTTGAGTCTAGGAAAAGGAGATGAGACATAATTAGGGTTGCTTAATTCATAAATATTTATTACTTTAAATTTTTTTTAGGATAAGAAGATGATCTTGGAGAGGTTGTAATGGTTGAGGCATGCTAGGCCAAAAGAATTAACGGTCAAAATTCCCATGACTTGCTAAAGTTTGATACAGAATATGATTGATTGTGATGGTTTCTCCATTATGATGAAATTTTAAACTCTTATGGATGGGAGAAAAAATATAATTCATGGAAGTGAGCCAGGGAAGGCCAATCCTAACTTGGAATTGATTGAAATTTGGGATGATAAAAAAGGCAACATCTAAACATTTCTTACTAACTTTAGTGGGAAGACTAATGGATCCATGTGTAGCAAAATTAAAACCATTGAAATTCTTAATCCTCATATCTTATTTTTCATAAGATTCTTGATGAAAATATCATGTGTAAAGATGTTCCTCAGTTGTAACATACACCATGAAATTAGGATCAAAATGTACTCCATGAGAGATGATATTATCAATCTGCATAGCAATGTAAAGGGGACCATCAGGTGCCAAAGTCTTCTTAGGAGAAAATTTAATGCAATGTTTGTGTTTTGTCTTAGGTTTTGGTTTGGGTCGATCAATAAGATTTAAAAAAATTGGCCTCATATACATATTATCAAGATTCATAGTAGTAGTCTTGTAAGACTCGACAACTGTAGACCTTATGGCAAGACATGTTTTCAATTAGTGCCAAAAAACTTAGTCACTTATATGAATACAGTGTTGACCGAGCCAGCATCTTGAAGTGTAACTTGAGTAGTTGTAGTGTCAACCAAGCAGATAGTGGGAAATAAAAATCACCCGAGTCAATAGTGTTACCCGAGTTGCATACCAACTCTGAGTGATCATTGTGACCCAAGCACCCAATGTCATTATATTTCCCTAGTTTCATTATATCACCCGAGTGGATTACTGGACCCGAGTATCAATATTGGGCCAACTTAGCACATATTGTTTGATTCTATTTGATATATGTTAAGTAGCTAACTTGTGTAAGTAATTGATTTGGATAAGGTATATATGTAAGGAATTTTTTTAATCCAAATGTGTGAATAAAAGAAGTAATATTAGTGGATATGCAAATATAAAATAGCAGTATGATTAGAAGGCTATAGCAAAAAAAGGAATAGCAGAGACTCATCTATCACATTCAGGTGATCAGTATTATCTCAAAGGATCTCATTCAAAAAATTAGAGTTGCATAGCAGATCATTCACTGGTTCATCCTAACAAGTGTATCAACAAAATCCTTTAACCAGGTGGACTTAACAGTCCTTTTCAAATATCCTTACAGAGTTGCATAATTAATAGGTATTGTACAAATCCTTTCACAAGGTGGACCTAATAGTCCTTATTTCTCCTAACAGGGTAGGCCATCAAAATTGGTCAATTATAAGCTTTAACAGAATAAATTTATACTTTAGTACTAAATCTTTTGGGTATCATCCCCACCCCAATTTTACTTTCTATTTGGAAGGGTTTTGGGTAACCAAATATTGTGTCAAGTGTTGTGGATGTTTATTGTTTTTATGTTCTATTCATGCAATTAGATTATTCAATCTAATAAAGGATAAAAAATAATAAGTTTTATTGGTTCCTAATTCACCCCCCCCCCCCNAAAAAATAATAAGTTTTATTGGTTCCTAATTCCCCCCCCCCCCCCTCTCAGTCACCTAGCCTCAATATATTTCCAACAATTGGTATCAGAGCTAAAGGTTCTATTATCAGAAGTTTAACAGCTTGATAAAAGATCAGAGGAAATGGAAATATACAGACTAGAGAAATCCATTGAAAATGAAAAGCTAGATCTACAAGTGGTCATGGATCAAATCAGAAAACTCAAGGAGCAACTCTCACAGTCCCTGAAAAGAAGAAAAGATTTAGCAATGCAAATGAATGATTAAAAATACATAGAAGAAAGAATTGAAGATTTATGCAATGAAAGAAGTTCTAAAGAAGCTAATGCAGCCATTGAAGACCTAGTTGCGAATAATCTCAATTTACATGAAGAAGTCAGAAAGTTGAAGAGAGAACAAGAAATTCATTCAGTCAGAATATGTGAAGTCATGGAACAAAAGAACCAAGCAGAAAATGACAGAGATATGGCACAAGAAGATAAAAGATTTCTAAGTACAAGATTATAGGAAAAATAAAATGAAATCCATCATTTTTCACTTCAGCAAGAAGATATGATAAATCAACTCAATAGTTCAAATCAAGAAGTTATCAATCTAAGGACTAAAAATGAAAGACTGCATAATGATCTAAATACTAAAAAACAAACCAATGAGAGCATGATGAATTCACATGTAAGAATGGATCAAAGAAAACTTAATTCAAACATCATGGACAGACTGGATTAGGTTATACTAAAAAAGGTGAATCATCACAGTAAGGAGCTCAAAAGAACAACAAACCTACTTTTAATCATCGTGGTAAGTTAGGGCATACATCAAATAAGTGTCGGAGAAATGGGAAGTCAAAGTTTAATGGTAAATTCTATAGGTGAAACAAACATGGACATAGGGCAAGTGAATGCATTGAGAAACCTAAGTTTTAAGGAAAATGTTTAAATTGTAATAAACAGGGTCATAAGTCTTCCGAGTGCAGAACTACCAAATGGAACCATGTTGAACAACTAGCTAAAGCAATTTTTGGTTGGGATTACAACACATGGAGCATATGTTGTCACTATGGTGAATATGGGCATATTGGTGCAAATTGTGCAAAGACTCACCTCAGAAAAAGGAATCCAACTAAAATATGTTATGTGTGTAAACAACTTGGTCATCTAAGAAAGAATTGCATGAACAGAAAAAAAGTGGATACTAGTTTTGAGAAATTCAAAGCAAAAGTTTCTGAAATCAGAACTTGGATGAGTGAGCAGTGGGTAAGGAAGTCTCCTGGGAATTTAGACCAAAACAATGAAGGATCCAATGGCACCCAAAATAGTGAATTGGGTGGATCCATAATCTCCAAATAAATATGCAAGGAGGTAATTGGAACTGTGCATACAAGCCATCATACATCAACTCCAGATATTCTAGCAAGTCCAAATCTGCATATTGATGCACTAGGACACATTATGGTTCTAACCGAGTTAGGATCTCAGTTACATCCTAGTTACTTAGGCTTAACTGAGTTAAGTCAGGTTGTATGGTTTCAAAGATACAAGGTTATTTTTTTCTGAGCTTCCGAGCAAGTCTGGGAGAACTAGCCGAGTTGTCACATGATAACATGTAACTGATTAAATGTTTGATAATGTTAAGTTGAAGATGATGCAAAACATTAAATCAGTTAATGGTTTGTATTTTCATTGATGTCAACTTGATATCATTTGTATGGTCATACACATAATGCAAAATTCTTCAGAGAATCAATGGAACAATGATTATACTTTCAGCAATGCATAAAATTCAAGTATTCACTAAGTGACAAACTACACCGACGGAGTGCACACCATCAGTAAAGACAGAGATAAAGTCACAGTGATGCCCGATGAAGCAGAATCATAGGATGCCTGACGAGCTAAAAATAGAGTTTCCTGACGAGAAAGATCCAATGATGCCCGATGGATGGAGATCCCGAAGCTAACTGAAGTTACACAAATGGAACTGGCAGTTGTCACTAGCGACAAACTGCAGAATTGACCGACAGAATAGAGAGATCATAAAATGACAAAATATCTAGCTGATAGAGCTTAAGGATAGACTTAACTGATTTTTTTATTTGTTTTATTCAAACACAGTTAAGCAATTGATTTTTACAGTTGGCAAGAAGATAACTACGAGATAAATCAGGAGTTAAAGTCATAAATCAAATTGGTTGGATTGTTTTTCACGCCAACAATCAAGAATCAAGAATTAAGGAATATCATGTCTATATAAGAGACAAGCATAATTAATTTTCTATATGCACTCAGATACACGGGGGAGTGAATTAAAAGAATATGCTGAAGAGAAACTGGTGAAGGATAAACTTCATACAATCTTGATCAATCAAGCTAAGGGAGAGCTAAATAATTCTGCAGACACCGACGAACAGACAAGCACAGGATCACAGAGCACAAAGGAATTGTATTGATACATTGATCAGAGAGGTATTGTACATAAATAGATCTAAATATTTGCAATTCAAAGTTGCATTATAAATAGGTCATTGTGTTTAAGTTTAACCATTGAAGCATTAAGTCTCTTAATAGAGCAAGACTTAACCATCTTCTATAATTGAGGTATATCCTAACAGATTACCAAAAAAATTGATTCATGATAGTAGTAGTGGTCTTACCTAAAGCCTATTGACAGTCTAAGAAGGAGGCTAATTCAAGGATGGTAGTAAGATTAGCATAAATCCTATTGATAGTCTAAAGACTAATTCAAGGATGGTAGCGTAGATGTCAGATACTAAGTGAAAACCTATGTATAAAAATCCTCTAACAAGGTCGCACTTAAGCATGTGTTTGTAACCTTTAACAAGGATGCCTCCTAACAAGGCTCACTTCAGAAGAGTGAAAATTTGGGGTACCGGTCCCAGTGGTTTTTTCCCTTAATAGGGTTTCCAAGATAAAATCCATGTGTTATGTGTGTATGGTTTATTACTTTATTGTTTTACATTTCACATATGCAATTCTGGATTGATTGGTATACTCTGCATATTTATTGAGTATCGGTAAATGAGTTTTACTGCTTATCGGTAATCAAGGAGAATAAGGACAGACAAGGTAAACCGACAGACAGTAAATTATTTCAAGTATTTGACGGCATACATCTTATAGGGAATTAATAATCTGAGGTGTATTAATTGGTGGATTAAAGTTTAAAAGATAAATTTTTGAGGCATCTGATTCACACCCCCCCCCCTCTCATTTATTACTAACAATTGGTATCAGAGCTTGTGTGCTTAGAAGGAAGGTTTCAAGACCTAAGTAAAGATCACAAGATGAATAGACGAGATGTGCCCAAGTTGAACAAAGACAACTTTGCTTCATGGAAAAGCAGAATAAGACTTCACTTATCAGATATTGGCAATGATCTTACTCAACACTTAGATACTGAATATGTGTTGCCTATAGGACCATTGATGGTAGATCAATTGAGAGTAAAGCATGATTATAACTGCATGGTTATAGAGCTTTCTACCTCACTCTCTAATGCTGAATTTGAGGATGTCAAAGATTGCAAAAATGCAAAGACAATGTGGGATAAGCTAAAACTTGTACATGGAGGTGATACAAATGTTCAAAGAGCCAAGGCAGAAAGCCTTAGAGGAAATTTTGATGATCTCAAAATGAAAGAAGGTGAAAACATCACTTAGTACAACACAAGAATAAAAGAAGTAGTCAATGCTATACGAGGCGTTGGAGGTACACTTGAAGAGGAGACAGTG
>MU227197.1:2078572-2098432 GCA_018584345.1 Thuja plicata | reverse complement strand
AAAGTGATGAAGGTATTTTTCTGGGGTATTCTACCAAAAGCAAAGCTTTTAAATGTCTACTCAAGGCTTCTAAAAAAATAGTTGAAAGTGCAAATGTGAAGATTGATGAATTTGCAGAAAAGAATGAACTGGAAAGCATAAAAGAACCAGAGGACTACAACAAGTTTGTATACTGTGAAGGACCCACAACTCTACCCAAGAAATAGTGCTGAAATCCAGAACAACAGAATGTTGCAACCGACGGTCAGAATGTTGTTACCGACGGTCAAGATAATGATCAAGATGATGTGCAAGGTAATGAAGATAAAAATGATACACAAAGCGTTGTACCTATACTTGAAAAATATGTAAGAAGGAACCATCCAAAGGACCAGATCATAGGAGATAAGAAAGTTGGTACAAGAACAGGAAGTAATTCTTTAAACTCAAATTGCTTAATTTGTGATTTTGAACCAAAATCTGTCAATGTTGCACTAGATAATGAAGAATGGATAAGTGCTATGAATGATGAGATTGAACAGATTGAGAAGAACAAGACATGGTCACTTTTGCCAAGACCAGATGACATGAATGTCATCGATACAAAATGGATATTCAAGAACAAATTGAACAAGAATGGAGAAGTCACAAGGAACAAAGCAAGACTAGTATGCAAGGGGTATGCACAAGAGGAAGGTATAGACTATGGAGAAACCTTTGCACCCATTGCTAGGCTAAAAGGAGTAAGAATTCTACTTGCTTATGCTGCATACAAAGGATTCAAATTATATCAAATGGATGTCAAGTCACCATTCCTAAATGGAATACTTGAAGAAGAGGTAAACATTGAGCAACCAGAAGGGTTTGTGGATCCAAACAAGAGGAACATAGTATGTAGACTTCACAAAGCCTTGTATGGATTGAAACAAGCTCCCATAGCCTGGTATGAATGACTTCATTCCTATCTAATAAGTATTGGATTCATAAAGACTAGTGAAAACAATAATCTTTATTTTAAAGAAGATACTAATGCTAACACCTTGATTGCTGAAATATTTGTTGATGACATCATATTTGGAGGCAATGATATGCTATGTAAATCATTCGCTGATGAAATGAGCAAAGAATTTGAGATGTCTATGTTTGGAAAGATCAAGTTCTTTCTTGGTCTATAGATCATACAACAAAGTGAAGGCATTTTCATTACATAGTCCAAATACATCAAAGAAGTTCTGAAAATATTCAAAATGGAAGATTCCAAACCTGTTGGAACACCGATGGCTACTGGATGCAAATTAAAAAAGGAAGATAAGACAACAGAGGTAAATCAGACTCTATATAGATCAATGATAGGAAAACTCATGTATGTTGTACACACTAGACCAGATATCGCACATCCAGTAGGAATTGTTGCTAGAATTTTTGCTAACCCCAGGGAATCACATATAACTGCTATGAAAATAATTCTAAGATATCTGAAGAATATTGAGGAATTTGGCTTATGGTATAAAAGAGAAGGAAAATTTGAACTAAAAGTGTTTACCAATGCTGATTGGGCTAGAAATCTTGATGACCGAAAGAGAACAACTAGAGGAGCATTCTTTATGGGTGACAGACTTGTCACATAGATTAGCAAGAAGCAAGGATGCATCTCTCAGTCTACTGCAGAAGCATAATATGTTGTTGCTACTGCAAACTACTCAAATATTGCATGGATCAAACAGTTGCTGGAGGGTATGCATATGAAGATCATAGAACCAGTAATTATCTACTGTGATAACACCACTGCAATAAATATTTCTGAGAATCTAGTCATGCATGCAAAGACTAAACACATTGCCATCAAGTATCACTATTTAAGAGAACAAGTTCAAGAAAAAGAGGTCATACTTGAATATGTGCAATCAAAAGAACAATTGGCTAATATCTTCACCAAGCCACTACCCAAGGATACATTTGAGTACCTGAAAAAAAAAAGACTAGGGATCAAACCCATGTCTACTAGTTAGTAAAAGGACTGAAGACTGCATTAGCCATATACTATCAGAATATCATTCATGATTGATGCAAGCAAAAATTGAACTTTGAAGCTGCATCTATATACAGAAAGGTATATATCAGAACCAAGCACCAGAATATTGTTATATTGATGATGGATAAGGGAAATTCAAGGAATATATTATGGATAGTAGAAATTGTTTGACAAAATGTCAGATATTTAAATATTTTTTTGGCATTGTTGTCAAAGGGAGAGAATGTATCCATATAATCATTAGAAACTATTCATTATCAGATTACTCCAAATGGGGAGAGTCATATCCATAGGGAGAGTATTTGTATAAAAGTTGCAAATAAAAGATAGTGACATCAAGAAGCAGAAAAGTCAAAAGAGAGAAATTGACACAAATAGAGGACACAACACATCAAAAGAAGAAACAAAGAAAGCTACAAGAATCATATTTAAGCTAACACAGATCTTACCAGTGGTCAGACATTTTTATCAGTTATCAAAACAAACTGTTTGGTAATTTGATGAATCTCAACAATTGTATTTCATGTTGTATTAGAAATAGTATAGTGTGATAATATAGCATGTTTCCATCAATGCCAAAGGGAGAGATTGATGACATGTAACTGATTGAATGTTTGATAATGTTAAGTTGAAAATGATGCAAAACATTAAATTAGTTAATGGTTTGTATTTTCATTGATGCCAACTTGATATCATCTGTATGGTCATACACATAATGTCAAAGACTTTAGAGAATCAATGGAATAATGATTATGCTTTTAGCAATGCATAAAAGTCAAGTATTTACTAAGTGAAAAACTACACTGACAGAGTGCACACCATCTGTAAAGAGAGAGATAAAGTCACAGTGACGGCCGATGAGTAGAAGACAGTGTTTCCCGATGAAGCAAAATCATAGGATGCCCGATGAGCTGAAAACAGAGTTTCTCGATGAGCAAGATCCAATGATGCCTGATGGACAGAGATCCTGAAGCTAACTGAAGTTACACCAATGGAACTGGCAGTTATCACTAGCAACGAACTGCAGAATTGACTGACAGAATAGAGAGATCAGAAAATGACAAAATATCTAGCTGGCAAAGCTTAAGGATAGACTTAACTAATTGGTTTATTTGTTTTATTCAAACATAGTTAAGCAATTGATTTGTACAGTTGGCAAGAAGATAACTATGAGATAAATCAGGAGTTAAAGCCGTAAATCAAATTGGATGGATTATTTTTCACACCAAGAATCAAGAATTAAGGAATATCTTGTCTATATAAGAGACAAGCATAATTCATTTTTCATATGCACTCAGATACATGGGGGAGTGAATTAAAAGAAGATGCTGAAGAGAAACTAGTGAAGGATAAACTTCATACAGTCTTGATCAATCAAGCTAAGGGAGAGCTAAAGAATTCTATAGACACTGATGAATAGACAAGCACAGCATCACAGAGTAGAAAGTGTGAAGCACAAAGGAATTGTATTGCTACATTGATTAGAGAGGTATTATACGTAAATAGATCTAAATATCTACAATTCAAAGTTGCATTAGAAACAGGTCATTGTGTTTCAGTTTAACCATTGAAGCATTAAGTCTCTTAACAAAGCAGGACTTAACCATCTTCTATAATTAAGGTATATCCTAACAGATTACCAAAAAGGTTGATTCATGATAGTAGCAATGGTCTTACCTATAGCCTATTGCAAGTCTAAGAAGGAGGCTGATTCAAGGATGGTAGTAAGATTAGCATAAAGCCTACTGACAGTCTAAAGACTGATTCAAGGATGGTAGCATAGATGCCAGATACTAAGTGACAACCTATGTATAAAAATCCTCTAACAAGGTCGCACTTAACTATGTGTTTGTAACCTTTAACAGGTTTGGCTCCTAATAGGGCTCACTTTATAAGAGTGAAAATTTGGGGTACCGGTCCCAGTGGTTTTTTCCCTTAACAGGGTTTCCATGTTAAAATCCATGTGTTATGTGTGTATGGATTATTACTTTATTGTTTTACATTTCACATATGCGATTCTGGATTGATTGGTATACTCTGCATATTTACTGAGTATCGGTAAATGATTTTTAGTGCTTATTGGTAATCAAGGAGAATAAGGACAGACAAGGTAAACCGACAGACAGTAAATTATTTCAAGTATTTGAAGGCATACATCTTGTAGAGACTTAATAATCTAAGGTGTATTAATTGGTGGATTAAATTTTTGAGGCCGCTAATTCACCCCCCNATTCCCCCCCCCCCCCCCCCCCCTCTCAGTTATTACTAACAGTCACAACTACCATGTATGGAGAATTTAATGAAAATATATGATGAAATTTCTCATAAATGGTGAAGTTGAAGGGTTATTGTTTATAGTTTACAAAGTGATTAAAAGCTAATAGTGATTTTGAAGTAAATTTTTGTTTCAAATTTTTAGTTGCAGTGAATTTTTATCAATCCTCTGAGTGATTATCACAACTTCATCCAACAGTAAGGTTAAGAAAGGATCCAAGATATTGGTAAGGAATTTTGTCTATGAACTGCCAAAGTTTAAACTTCATCTAGTGATTACAGAGGAGACAAATTTGATGGGAGCCCGTTCCCAAATTCCTCTCAAGGTATTTTTGATCAATGACATTCAATCTTTCTATCATTGCACCATTCAAAAGCTAGGCACACTGGAGATGAATCAAGCATATCAGAAACTTTGTGTGGATGAAAACTTGAAGCTAGAACACAAACAGCTTGAATTCAAGGGTTTGACTCATATCATGCATATGCCATAGAAATTTTAGATAAAATGGATTAGGTTTATTCTTAGTCATGTTCATGACATGCATATCTCGTTGGAGCAACCAGTGAAGATCACTAAGAAAATGGTACAATATGTGATAGGGTACCCAATGCTTGACAAACCAAAAGCTACCAAAACCCTACCACAGGATGACCTAGCCAAGAAGACTCTTGTCGAGTGGGATGGAAGAGGCATGAGGTTGAATGGAGTCATAGACATGCATGGAATTGAAGTTTGGAATTCATGTAATTGCACACAAAATATATAGTTCTAGCCAACCAAATAGTGTACCATGTGAGGCTATGGACTTGGCATACAAATATATTGCATTTGACCTTGTTGATTTGCAACTCATCCAATTGAGAAAAAAGATGGAGAGAATCCAGGCATCAAATACCAATCCATGTAATTTTGGCTCACTTTTGTTCTGCATATTCTTTAATGTTCAGAAGTTTTTCCCTTCAAAAGGCATAATTGTATGGAAAAAGGATAGCCCATAGTCTATCAGATAAATGAATTCATAGCACAATTAGGAGATAATTTTGAGAGCATCCTGGATGCATACTTTGAGAATTTTAGACAGAAGATGCAGAATAGATACGGAATCCCTAAAAAATTGGTAGAAGACTATAAAGATGATATTTTCTTCCTAGTTGACTATGACAAAGTATACAAGCAGTCAAGCCTAGGGTTGCATGGGTGAAACCTCTTGCATATGAGGTTAACATAGATGAGACCAAAGACATTATTGAAGCTCTTGTGAATGAGCATGTTGATCCCAAAGCACCATATTTTGGTACTTATGAAGAAGCCAAGGGTAGAATATCATTGGAGATTAAGATTCCTAGGATCTTAAAGAGAGAAAAGAAGATATTAGAGAAGTTTGGAAAGAAGTATGGAAAGTCTTCAAACTCTTCTCCTTCTATCACTGAAAGTAAAGGAGATGACATAAAGATAGAATAAGATGAACCTGAGAAGGAAGAGGAATAAATAGAAGCAGAGCCTCCTAAGAATAAATAGAGGGTAGCCCCAAAGAAAACAAAGATCTCTACCCTTGTCATCACTACAAGAAAATCCAAAAGGAAACTTATATTGCCTAAGGAAGATGAAGAAGATGATACAGTCATATTCAAGAAGCCCCCACCTACCTTTGAGTAGAAAATTGAAGAATTGAAAGGAGATAATGGTATGGGATCTCTCAAATCATGTAAGTATGCTACCAGAACCAGAGATGAGAAGAAGATTATTGAGGATGCATTAGTAGATAAAATGGCAAGATGGAAGTATGATCCATATGAATTTAAAAGCCATATAACTAAAGACCTTCTCAAGGAAATTACAATTCACTAGCATAATGCAGTTCAGATTGAAAAGGACATCAGATTGAAAACCTTGAAGCAAGTCATGCCTACTATGACTAGTAAAGAGGAAAAATATGTTATGACTTAGTATGAGAGTAATCACACTCCAAGGTTTAGGACTTTTCAAATATTGAGCAAGAAAATAGAGGATGTTGTGCAAGCTGCAACAAAGATATGGAAGACATTTTTTGAAATCAAGGAATAAGATAAGGTAGATAAAGCAAGTATAGACCCTCCCATACAAGATAAAGATGAAGAGTTACCTAAGGTTTAGACCATTGAGGAATCTAATGCTGAATAGATAGTAGTAGAGGTGATGGCATCCCTGCCCCAATCACCCATTCTGAGTCTGTTATCTCTGAGCAAGGAAAAGACTATAGAATCTACATCAAGTCAAGTAGGAACCGAGCATCAGGCTCTACCTACTATTGGTCCAAGCCAAACCGAGTCACATAAGGTCACTTTGAATGTCTCTGTAGTTGATACAGATTCTACAGTTGGTGCAAAGAATGTCAATGACCTATTCCAACTGAATACTGAGGAGAATACTGAGGATAAGGATGAGCATGGAAAGCTTAAGGATGATTATGGGAAAGCAAAAGAAATCATTCCTTCACCTCATCCCAAGGTCAAGGGAAAAGAAACAATCACTGATGAAAATGATCTTGAGGAATACATTGTGATTCCTAATTGGGATCTTTCTAATCTAACAGCTGAGAAAATGGATATACTTGGTGAGATGTGGAACAAAAGAGCAAGACAACATAAGCTCCGAGATTATAAGAAAAGGAATAGAGTAATGGAAGATATCAAAGGCATATTCCTTGATTCTCTAGAAATTGAAGTTAATGAGAATGACTCTATTATGGACCAACTTATTGACATAGTTCACAAGTTCAAAACAGATCTTAATGGTCAGGAGAAATTACTGGAGAAGGCAAAAAGAAAATTTGAGAATAAGGTTCTAGAGAATGTTGCAAGCAAGATTTCAATAGATCAAGTTAAGCTAACAACTATCATTGGCTCTCTAGAAACCACTATAAATAATGTTGTGGAATTATTTTTATAGTTGAGTGACACTTCCAAATTTACCATAGAAATAAAAGACAAGCTGAAAATATTGACATTGATTTGAAGGCAAGTGCAAACTAGTTGGCACTTGACCCTAGTTTGAGTTCAACACATTTTGTAAAGATCTAGTATCTAACTAATATGTAGGCTCAGCTACTAAGGGAAGAAGCAAGAAAAAGGGAATCCCTTACAGCTATACAGAGCTAACTCCTTCCACAGATGGATGTCATGCAAAAACATATTGCTCATTCAAAGACACTCATCCATGTTAACAAATTTTTAGTTGCTGAGATTAGGGAGTTGTCAGAAGAGATTCAAATTAAGTTGCACATCCTGAAGGTGTTGCAAGACAATTGGGACAAGACTTTGTCTCAAATTTTGAAGGTACATAGTGATTTCCTTTCCTATTTTGGTATTACCTTGTAGTTATGCTTTTTAGCATTTGTGTCAAAAATAAGGGGGAAAGTTATTATATACAGAGGAAAAGATAGAATGTATATATATGAGGAAATACATGTACAGTGTAGAGAAAAGATATATATATATATAGAATCATTACAAAAACAAAGTTAGTTTTAACAGAGTTGCAGAGCAGCAGTCAAAAGCTGAGAAAGTATCCAAGCACATGGTAAGGGGGAGTTTTGACTTAGCAGTTTGATCAGAATTTTTTTTATATGATAAGTGTTTTTGTCACTAATGCCAAAGGAGGATATTGTAGACCTTATGGAAAGACATGTTGTCAATTAGTACCAAAACACTTATTCACTTATATGAATATAGTGTTGACTGAGCTAGTAGCTTGAAGTGTAACCCAAACAATTGCAGTGTCGACCGAGCAGATAGTGGGAAATAGTATCACCCGAGTCACTAGTGTTACCCAAGTTGCATACCAGCTCTGAGTGATCCTTGTGACCCAAGCACCTAGTGGCATTATATTACTCGAGTGTCAATATATTGCTTGAGTGTCAGTATATCACTCGAATGGATTACTGGACCCGAGTGTCAGTATTGGGCTGACTTAGCACATATTGTTTTATTCTATTTGATATATGTTAAGTAACCAACTTTTGTAAGTAATTGATTTGCATAAGGTATATATGTAAGGAATTTTTTTTATCCAAATGTGTGAATAGAAAAATTAAGAGTAATGGATATGCGAATATAAAATAGCAACTTGATTAGAAGCCTACAATAGTAAAAGGAACAACAGAGACTCATCTATCACATTTAGGTGATCAGTATTATCTCAAAGGATTTCATTCAGAAAATTAGATTTGCATAGAAGATCATTCACTGGTTCATCATAATAGGTGTATCAAAAAAATCCTTTAACTAGGTGGACTTAACGGTCCTTTTCAAATCTCCTTATAGAGTTGCATAATTGTACAAATCCTTTCACAAGGTGGACCTAACAATCCTTATTTCTCCTAACAGGGTAGGCCATCAAAAGTGGTCAATTGTAAGCATTAACAAGCTAAATTTATACTGCAATACTAAATCTTGTGGCTACCATCCCCACCCCAATTTTACTTTCTATTTGGAAGGTTTATGGATAACAAAATATTGTGTCAAGTGTTGTGGATGTTTATTACTTTTTTGTTCTATGCATGCAATTAGATTAGTCAATCTAATAAAGGATAAAAGAGAATAAATTTTATTGGTTCATGATTCACCCCCCCCCTCTCAGTCACCTAGCCTTAATATATTTCCAACAACAACATTGGTTGAAGAGTAAGGAAAGGAATTGGTAGGTTCAATTGTGTTGGTGGAATGAGAAGGTAAAGGATAGGTATAGATTTGCAGGTTTTGATTGTAAGGGGAAACAAATTTATTTTTTTGATCTTTAACACCCTCTAAAGCTATGACATTGGAATTAATAAAGTCTTGGATGATTGTCTTCAAATAGAAACCCTTCTCAATATCATGACCAAGTTGACAATGGTATTGGCAAAAGGCTTTAGGGGCATAGGATTTAGGTACAAGTTTGGATGGGTCAATTGGTTTGATGGGAGGATGTGTTAAACATTATAATTAATCAAATTCAACATCACATTATGAAAATATTTAGAAAGATGTGTAAAATTATGAGATGGTCTAAAAATAGAAAATAAAGGAGCCACACTTGAAGTTATAGTTGCAACTTGTACATAAAAATTATTTGATGAGTTGTTGATCCTGATGAAGCCTTTAGGTTGTTGAAAATTTTGCAAGGGTTGCAAGGTGGAATCAATCTTATCAACAAACAAATCGGACTGGATGTCTTAAAATATCTCACTCAAAGCTGATAATTATGAAGTAGTGCACACAATTGGGTAAAGGAAGTAAATTCAGAAAACAATATCTTATATGTAATGTTTTTTTACAAATTAGAAATTAAAATACATTGAACATCAATATCAGGCACATGATAAGAATTTTGAACATCCAAATGTTTGATTCTACCAATAAAACCAGTCACTTTCTCCTTAACAAGAGGAGAGTGCAGTGGGGAGCAAAAGTGAGAAATCAAAATTCAAGTTCTCCTGTGAGCGGGAATTGTGCAGGAGGTGCAAGCCCTTCTTCTACAAGGGGAATCCCTATTTAATCTGATGGGGAAGATGCATAGTACAAGAGAAAACAATGATTCACAGATTTTGGGGACCCAAGAGGGGCACCCAGTGAACAGGTTGTGCCAAATATTTTGGGAATTGAGGCAACAAAATGTTCCTCACTTTTCAGAGTCAAGCCAGTAGGTAAGTCAACTCTTCCTCCTGTTAGAAACATCTCAAATATTTTGGAGGGGAATATGCTATATCCATTCCCAATAAAATTACTAATTATAATATTTAAAGGATGGAAAATTTTCCTTTTGGTTGATTCATTAGGGTTAGGCCTAACATCGAAGTCATGAGAGATTTTGTTAAGAAGACATGGCCGCTTAAGGGACAGGTAGATGTTATTGCTATGAACAAAGGTTACCTTTATTTTTTTTTTCCTTTGAAGAAGATAGGAAACAAATCATTAGTAGTGGACCGTGGATTATAGGGAAAATCACATTGGTATTATAGAAGTGGTACCCAAATATGACTCTACAGGAATATTTTGTGGTCCAAGTCCGTGTTTGAGTTAAGCTACCTAGGCTTCCTGTAGAGTATTGGAATGAAGATATCTTCAGTTGGATAGTGAGATCATTTGGTGAATTGCTATCAATTGATCCAGTTACTGCATCAAGAAGAACATTTACGCATGCCAGAATCTGTGTTGGTGTCATTCCTAAAGCTGACATGCCTAAGAAAATTGAAATAGAATCCAAGCTAGGTATGTGGACTCAAAATCTAGACTTTGAATATATCCCTTTTGCATGATTTAGATGCAAGAAGGTGGGACACTGGGCCAAAAACTATCCGACTAACAATAAGAAGAAGGTTTGAAAACCAGTTGGAAAGAACATAGATTCTTTAGAGGGAGTATCTAGCTCTACCCCAAAAAACGAAGAAGAAAATATGGATGAGAATAACAAGCCAGAATATAATAAGGGGAACGACAAAAAATATATGATGACTATCAAACAGAATGAAAAGAAAAAGAATTACACAATGGCTTTGGGTGAGATAGCTTCTTTTGACCTGAATTAGACTAAGAATGAAAATATGATCAGATAGAAGGAGGATCATGGAAAAGATACTCTACAAATTAACTAAAAAGAATATAATAGTTATCTTGAAAGGCCTAGTCTAGTTTTTGTAGAAGGAAATCTGTCATTAACCCAAGAAAGGAAAGATCTAAATAGCTTGAATCAGGAAGGAGAATCAAATAGCTTTAATGTGGAGAAACAACCAAATGAAGAGGAGTTAGATTTTGAGGATGCACGATATGAAATTGTCCTGGCCCACAGGATCTCGAACATATCTCAAAACTCCCCATCAACTGACAAGGTTTCCTGTGAGGAAATAAAGACACATAAATGGGGAAATAAGGATGAAATATATAAGGTTCTAGGATATCAAGATCCTAACTCTAATACCTTTACTAAAGTTGAGAGGTAAAAAGGTAAGAAAAATATATGTCTCCAAATCCACAAGGAGCACAATATTAAACCAACCAAATGTTAGAGGAATCCAGCTATCACCCGGGAGACCTACTAATTCTAGAAAAAGAAACTAGGAGGCTGTCAAGAACATAGAGGATGGTACTCATAAAACCATCATCCAGTCAGGTCTAGTCAAAAAGAAATGAAGATCATCTCTTGGAATATTCTAGGGATAAATAAACCTCACAAGTATGAATTAATCAAAAACTTGATCAGAGATTAAAAAAAACCTGATATTATGTTGATTCGGGAAACTAAAATGTCTAAGGAGAAGGTTGAAAGCTTAAATTTTTATAAAAATTGTATGGTTAGTGGAGGGAACTCTAAAGGTGCTTTAGGAGGCATTGCTTCCTAGTGGAATGAGGATGTGATTAAAGGTGATGTTCTTATCCAAGAAAATAACTTGGCTTTTACCAGATTTCAACATATTAAGGATGGATCTACTTGGATTCTTTTGAATATTTATGCTCCTAATACTAAAAAAGGTAGGAAACGTTTTGGAATAACCTTGAATAGGTCATAAAAAATTTTGTGAATGAATTTTGGATTATAATGGGAGATTTTAATACCCCTCTGAAGGAAGATGAAAAATTTGGTGGTAGCCATTTTAATCTCAACAACAGGCTTGATTTGACAAACTTCATTTCTAGTCAAGATCTGACTAATATTGATCTCCAGGGAGTTAAATATACTTGGACCAATAAAAGAGAGGGTGATGAGCTTATTTAGGTGAGATATGATAGGGCCCTTATCTCTAATGATTGGTATCAGCACTATTATTTTTCTTTGACTTCTTTTGTTAGAATGAGGTCGTATCACTATCCCTTTTCTTCTATTGCTAACTCGATCTCTAGGAGAAGGCATTTCCCCTTTAGATTTGAAAAAATGTGGACTATTCATCCTGATTTGGCTCAAATATTAAGTGATTGGTGGAAAATCAATATTGAAGGTACAACTATGTATAGGTTAACTAATAAACTCGAACATGTCAAGGATAACATCAGGAGATGGAACAAAGACTCTTTTGGCAATGTTTTTTCCTCAAAGACTGATATTATTTTGGAAATGAAGGATATTCAGGATACTATCCAAAAAGATGGTTATATGAGTATCCCAAAGGAGAAAGAGGGTGAAGTCCTAATTAAATATCATAATATTGTTCATAAAGAAGAAACCTTCTAGAAAATAAGGCTAGAAATGTTTGGCTTAAAGAAGGGGAAATAAACTCTAAATTTTTCACATGACTACCATTAAGCATAAAGTAGCTAATAGAATCTCTAAACTCAAGTTGAATGATAGAATAATGGAGAAGGATGAGGAAATATATAAGGAGGCTATGGAATTTTTCTCTAGATTACTTACTCAGGACACCTCGCTAGTTCAGAATAATCAATAGGAGATTTTGGAGAACATCTCTAAAATTTTCTCTGGAGCTGACAATCGGTTTCTCAATGATATCCCCTCTAACGAAGAAATAAGGAAGGTTGTCTTTTATTTTGAAGGTATAAAATCCCTGGGACCTAATGGTTATCCTATGTTTTTCTTCCAGAGTATTGGCTCATTGTCAAAGAGGATGTCACGAGTGTTGTCAAAGAATTGTTTGGTTCAAAGCGTATCTTAATAGAAATCAATGGTACTTTCATTGCTCTTATCCCTAAAAATGATGGGGATGATGCTATGGATATCTTTAGACCTATCAATATATGTAACTCCACCTACAAGATAATCTCTTAGGTTAATACCTCTAGGATCCTGGTCCTTCTCCCAAGATTAATTTCTCAACAACAAGCTGGCTTTGTGTCAGGAAGACAGATCCTGGACTCGATAATAGTTGTTCATGAAAACATGCATTCTTTGATTATGGCTAGAAAAGAAGGGTTCATCCTAAAAAATGATCTCTACAATGCCTATGACAGAGTGGACTGGGATTTTTTATAGAAGACTCTGAAGGTTTTTGGTTTCAATCAAATTTGCATTAAGATTCTGATGCAACTTGTCTCTTCAGCTACCTTTTATGTGTTGGTTAATGGATCCCCTACTCCTTTCTTCAAATATTCCAAGGGTATTAGGTAGGGATATCCCCCTCTCTCATGTTTTTTTTATTATTCTTGTTGAGTGTTTGGGGATATATATTGCCAGCTTGGCTCAAAAAGGTGATCTTAAAGGAACCAGACCTTCATCTTCTAATCAAGTTTTCTCCCACCAAAATTTTGTGGATGACTCTATCTTCATGGGTGAAGCTTCTATCTCTGAAGCTAGGAATCTTAAAAAGGATCTTGATGCTTATGGGGATGGAACTAGTCAATTTATCAATTGGATCAAAATCTCCCTTTATTTCATCAATATTCTTGATTTCAGACAGCAAAAATTAGTAGAATTTTGGGTTGTTAGATTGGTAAGTTTCATGCCACTTACTTGGGCATCCCCCTTTGTAGCAATCCTCCTAAATTTTTTTGGAGCTTTATTGTTGAAAAATTTAACAAGAAACTTTTTGGGTGGAAAGGTGCCCTTCTCAGTCAGGCTAGTAAAGTTCAATTATTGAAATCCTCCCTTCAGATTATTCTTCTTTATGCTTTGAGCCTCTTTAGAATCCCTAATAAATATGTTGAAGCTATTGAGAAAATAAAAAGAAATATTCTTTGGTCAAGTTTTGAAAATAAAAAGAGATTCGTCTTGGTTTTGTGGGAAAAGGTGTGTATGCCCAAATCTAAGGGGGGTCTTGGTCTCAAAAGTACTAAAAATTGTAATGCCTCCCGTCTTGCTAAGCTTAGTTGGAGGGGTTATAAATCAGAGGGAGAATGGAGTATTATATGGGACAACAAATATAAAAGGAACTTCCCTTCTCTCCAACATTTCTTATCCAATGAGGAGAATCCTAAAGGATCATGCATTTAGAAGAATGTGAATAAAAAAAAAGACCTTATAAGAAGGGGGGTTGTATGGAAAGTGGGAAAAGATGATAAGGTGGATTTTTGGGAGTGTTTGGATAGGTGATTCTGCTTTATCTGATAACCCTCTCAGGGGAACTTATGCTACCCTTTGTAAACTTAGTATAGGCACCAAATTTGTTGACTATTAAGATGGTATTCAATGGAAGGACCTCTCCTCTTTTTATCCAGCTCTCAAAAATTTTAAACACTACCCTCAACTCTTTGATATTGAACAATAAGGAAGATAAATTGATTTGTAAATTTACTACAAATGGAAAATTTATTGTTGCCTCTTCCTACAATCAAAATTTTCACTGTCTTGAAGCTCCCTTATGGGCCAAAGCCTGGATGAAAGGTTTGACCCCTAAAATCAACATTTTCTTTTGCATGATGCTTCAAAATAAGATCATCACTATTGATAACCTCAAAAAATGATTATGTGTTTGCCTTGCATGTTTATTGTTTGTAGGAAGGAGGAAGAGTTTTCTAACCACTTGTTCATCCATTGTCCCTTTGCTGGAGAAATCTGGTCTCTTCTACTGAAGACCTTCAAGCTAGATTGGGTTTTCCCTTGGGATGTTCATAGTATGTTTTTTTCATGGGATATTATATCTATGAAGAAGGAGCTTTAAAGGATTTGGAAGTATGATTTTCCCCACACTATATGCGCTATTTGGAAAGAGAGGAATGATAGATTTTTCAAAGAGGTTTTTACCCCTCCCAAAATCTTATTTGAAAAAACTAAGAGACGGATTATTGAAAACTATAAAATTAGGGAAAGTAGTTCCTATACTAAGGTGGTGAGGGAAATTGATATTTTAAAAACTGGAGAATAGAAGTTAAGAATGATGATCAAACTAATCCTAGGGAAGAGGTTGCTTGGGAAAGTCCCCCAAATGGGTGGATGAAGGTGAACTTCAATGGGGCTTCTAAAGGCAACCCATGTAATATAGGGTGTGGTGTTGTTCTTTGTGATGAAAAAGGCATATACAGGTCTATTACGGTCATTCCTATAGGTATTCAAAACAATCATGTTGTGGAAGCCATGGAGGCTTACCAAGGTCTTGTGCTTGCTAAGGAGTTCAATTGCCAAAATATTTGGCTAGAAGGGGACTCTTTGAACATTGTTAAATGTTTTAATAATGTTTCTCCTCCCTCTTGTATGATAGAGAAAATTATGCAAGGTGCCAAGGAGATTATTAGAAATATGAAAATGTGTATTATTACCCATGCCTATTGTGAAGTGAATGGTGTTGTTGACTGGAAAGCCAACCAGTCTCGCAGAAACGATAGCATATACACATGGCAAGCTAAAGTGGATCTAAAGTACCATATTTAATCTTTCATTGCGAAGGAGCATATCCACGGTAATAAAAGAATGAAAACAAAATTAATTAATGATGGGAAAGATGTCAAGATTTATAAGGATTAATTATGACTCTGTTATTTCCAACACAACATGTTGCATTCATGATGCCACTTCTCACATCTTATGGGTGTTATTAATGAAGATTGTTAACACAGATAAGATTGAGTGTTTTAGTTCTAAGTTTATAGTGAAGAGCAACGATCAGTATAAGAGAAGTAAAATGGATGGTAACAAGAAGAGATATGAGCTGATGAGCTACAAAGAATGGAGATAGAATGACTAGGTCTAGAAAATTCTGCAGAAAGTGATGACATGTAACTGATTGAATGTTTGATAATGTTAAGTTGAAGATGATTCAATACATTAAATTAGTTAATGGTTTTTATTGTCATTGATGTCAACTTGATATCATCTATATGGTCGTGTACATAATGCCAAAGACTTCAAAGAATCAATGGAACAATGATTATGCTTTCAGCAATGCATAAAAGTAAAGTATTCACTAAGTGACAGACAACACTGACGGAGTGCACACAATCGGTAAAGATAGAGAAAAAGTCACAGTGATGCCCGACGAGTAGAAGACAGTGTTACCCGATGAAGTAGAATCATAGGATGCCTAATGAGAAAGATCCAATGATGCCCATTGGACGGAGATCCTGAAGCTACCTGGAGTTACACTGAAAGAACTGGCAGTTGTCACTGATGATGAACTGCAAAATTGACTGACGAAACATAGAGTTCAGAAAATGACAAAATATCTAGCTGGCAGAGCTTAAGGATAGACTTAACTAGTTGTTTTATTTTTTTTATTCAACCATAGTTAAGTAATTGATTTAAATAATATTTATATAGCTGGAAAGAAGATAACTATGAGATAAATCAGGAGTTAAAGCCATAAATCAGATTGGCTAGATTGTTTTTCATGCCAAGAATCAAGAATCAAGAATCATGAATTAAGGAATATCATGTCTATATAAGATAAAAGCATAATTCATTTCCACAAGCAATTAGTTATAGGGAAGGGGAGTGAATAGAAAGAAGATGCTGAAGAGAAATTGGTGAAGGATAAACTTCATACAGTCCTGATCAATCAAGCTAAGGAAGAGCTAAAGAATTTTGTAGACACCGACAAACAGTGAAGCACAACATCACAAAGAAAAAAGTGTGGAGCACAAAGGAATTGAATTGATATATTGATCAAAGAGGTATTGTACTTAAATAGATCTAAAAAATCAGCAATTCAAGTTGCATTAGAAATAGGTCATTGTGTTTTAGTTTAACCATTGAAGCATCAAGTATCTTAATAGAGGACTTAACAGTCTTCTATAATTGAGGTATATCCTAACAGATTACCAAAAGGATTGATTCATGAAAGTAGCATTGAATTTTCATAAAGCCTATTGACAGCCTAAGAAGGAGGTTGATTCAAGGATAGTATCAAGATTTTCCTAAAGCCTATAGACAGTCTAAGAAGGAGGTTGATTCAAGGATGGTAGAAAAATAGATGCCATATACTAAGTGATAACCTATGTATAAAAATCCTCTAACAAGGTCGCACTTAATAGTGTGTTTTTAACCTTTAACAGGGTTGGCACCTAACAGGGCTCACTTCAGAAGAGTGAAAAATTGGGGTACCGGTCCCAATGGTTTTTTCCCTCAATAGGGTTTCCACGTTAAAATCCATGTGTTATGTGTGTATGGTTTATTACTTTATTGTTTTACATTTCACATATGCATTTCTGGATTGATTGGTATACTCTACATATTTACTAAGCATCGGTAAATAAGTTTTACTGCTTATCGGTAATCAAGGAGAATAAGGACAGACAAGGTAAACTAACAGACAGTTAATTATTTCAAAGTATTGCAAGGCATGCATCTTATAGGGACTTAATAATCTGCGGTGTATTGATTGGTGGATTAAAGTTTAAAGGATAAATTTTTAAGGCCACTGATTCACCCCCCCCCACCTCTCAGTTATTACTAACAATTGGTATCAGAGCTTGTGTGCTTAGAAGGAAGGTTTCAGGACCTAAGTAAAGATCACAAGATGAACAGACAAGATGTGCCTAACATGAATAAAGATAACTTTGCTTCATGGCAAAGCAGGATAAGACTCCACTTATCAGGTATTGGAAATGATATTACTCAATACTTAGATACTGAATATGTGTTGCCTACAATACCATTGATAGTAGATCAATTGAGAGTGAAGCATGAGCATAACTACATGGTTATAGAACTTTCTTCCTCACTCTCTGATGCTGAATTTGAAGATGTCAAAGATTTCAAAACTGCAAAGACAATGTGGGAAAAATTGAAGCTTGTACATGGAGGTGATACAAATGTTCTAAGAGCCAAGGCAGAAAGCCTTAGAGAAAATTTTGATGATCTCAGAATGAAAGAAGGTGAAAACATCACACAGTACAGCACAAGAATAGAAGTAGTCAATGCTATACGAGGTGTTGGAGGTACACTTGAAGAGGAGATAGTGGTAAGTAAAATATTAAGAACCTTATTGCTTGTATATGCTATTAGAGTCTCTGCTATTCAAGAAATGAGAGTAGTAGCAAAAAATACAGTTACTCTTGATAGCCTAATTGGTAGACTGATTTCATTTGAGATGAATAACTTTGACAATAGTGTCTTACAAAGTTTAGAGTCTGCATTTAAGTCTTCTATGAAAATAAGCAAATCCAATCATAGATGCTCATCTAGAAGAGACAGTGAAAGTGAAAGTAAAGAGGAAGATCTAGATGAAATAGAAGCACTTATGGCCAGAAGAATACAAAGAGGAAAAGTTAAATACAAAGGCAAGTTACCACTTGTATGTTTTAATTGTAAAGAAATTGGACACTTTGCTAAAAGATGTCCTAACAGAAGAAAAGATGACAGAAGTGATGATAGAACTTTTGAGAAGAAGTCTGACAGAAGTGATAAAAAATATTACAAAGGTTACCGACAATCAGAAATAAAGGATACCCGAGACTACAAGGATAAAGGCAAGAAGGCTAGCTATCTAGCTTCTTGCAAAGATGAAGATACTGACACCGAACCGGATGATGACATCGAGATAGTATTTGTAGTTGTAAAGGATGATTCAAATGAAGATGAAAGGTATGAATAAACTACACTCATATCTAAGATTAGTAAGAATGATATATGGATTATAGATAGTGGCTGCACTCACCATATGACTGGTGGCAAAGAAAAGTTTAATACTTTTGAATACTATAATGGTAGTACAATAAGAATGGGAAATGATACACCTTGTCAAATTGAAGGTAAAGGAACAATAATGCTGAATAAACTGATTAAATACAAAAATGCTTATTGGGTGAAAGGATTGGATTATAATCTGTTGAGTGTTTTTCAGCTGAATAAATTAGGTCACAGAGTAGCATTTGAGAACAAGAAGGCAAAAATCTTCAATGATTCAAGAAAATTGATTGGTACCGGTGAACAGAACAAAGGTAACTTATTCTATTTGCATGATACTAACCCCACTTTCTTAATGACTAGAAATGAAGACATATGGTTGTGCCACAAAAGATTATGTCATGTGAATTTTGACAACATGATGAAAATAAGCAAGAAAAGAAGTGTAAGAGGCTTACCGATGATGACAAAGCCAGACAACATCATGTGCAAAAATTGTCAAAAAGGTAAAATGACAAAGTCTAGTTTCAAAAGTAAAACCCATACATCTGATGGCATTCTAGAATTAGTCCATACTAATTTATGTGGACCTATGAGGTCAAAGAGCTATTATGGACATAGATATTTTATTCTCTTTGTTGATGATTACTCTAGAATGATGACAGTCATGTTTCTAAAAGAAAAATTTGAGGCATTCAAGATGTTTAAATGGTATAAGGATATGGTAGAAAAACAAAGTGGTAAGGATCTAAAATGTTTGAGATCAGATAGAGGAGAATTTATATGAGATGAATTCACTAATTTCTGTAATGAGCATGGTATAACAAGATAGGTTTCTGCACCAAGAACACCATAGCAAAATGGGATTGTTGAGAGAAGGAATAGATAAATAGTTGATTGTGCAAGAAAATTGATGATAGAGAAGGACGTCACCTAGATCTTCTGGAGGGAAGTTGTCAGCATTGTTGTTTATACACTTAATAGAGTACAATTGAAGAAGGACTCAAAGAAGACTCCTTATGAGCTACGGTATGGTAAAACACCCAATGTAAGTTACTTCAAAATATTTGGTAGTCAATGTTATGTCTTAAAAGATGATAGAAATGGAAAG
>MU227197.1:2042423-2078232 GCA_018584345.1 Thuja plicata | reverse complement strand
AGATCATAGGAGATAAGAAAGTTGGTACAAGAACAAGAAGTAAGTCTTTAAACTCAAATTGCTTAATTTGTGAGTTTGAGCCAAAATCTGTCAATGTTGCACTAGATAATGAAGAATGGATAAGTGCGATGAATGATGAGATTGAATAGATTGAGAAGAACAAGACATGGTCACTTGTGCCAAGACCAGATGACAAGAATGTCATCAGTACAAAATGGATATTGAGGAACAAACTGAACAAGAATGGAGAAGTCACAAGGAACAAAGCAAGACTAGTATGCAAGGGGTATGCACAAGAGGAAGGTATAGACTATGGAGAGACCTTTCGACCCATTTCTAGGCTAGAAGGAGTAATAATTCTACTTTCTTATTCTGCATACAAAGGATTCAAAGTATATCAAATGGATGTCAAGTCAGCATTCCTAAATGGAATACTTGAAGAAGAGGTATACATTGAGCAATCATAAGGGTTTGTGGATCCAGACATGAGGAACATGGTATGTAGACTTCACAAAGCCTTGTATAGATTAAAACAAGCTCCCAGAGCCTGGTATGAATGACTTCATTCCTATCTAATAAGTATTGGATTCATGAGGACTAGTGAAAACAATAATCTTTATTTGAAAGAAGATACTAATGCTAACACTTTGATTGCTGAAATATTTATTGATGACATTATATTTGGAGGCAATGATGTGCTATGCAAATCATTTGCTGATGAAATGGGCAAAGAGTTTGAGATGTATATGTTTGGAGAGATCAAGTTCTTTCTTGGTCTATAGATCATTCATCAAAGTGAAGGTATTTTCATTACACAGTCCAAATACATCAAAGAGGTCTTGAAAAATATTCAAGATGGAATATTCCAAACTAGTTAAAACACTGATGGCTACTAGATGCAAATTAACAAAGGAAGACAAGACAACAGAGGTAAATCAGACTTCATATAGATCAATGATAGGGAAACTCATGTATGTTGTACACACTAGACCAAATATTGCACATGCAGTAGGAATTGTTGCTATATTTTCTACTAACCCCAGGGAATCACATATGACTGTTGTGAAAATAATTCTAAGATATCTATAGAATACTGAGGAATTTGGCTTATGGTATAGAAGAGAAGGAAAATTTGAACTAAAAGTGTTTACCGATGCTTATTAGGCTGGAAATTTTGATGACCAGAAGAGCACAACTGGAGGAGCATTCTTTATGGGCATCAGACTTGTCACATGGATTAGCAAGAAGAAAGGATGCATCTCTCAGTCTACTGCAGAAGCAAAATATGTTGTTGTTGCTGCAAACTACTCAAATATTGCATGGATCAAACAATTACTGGAAGGTATGCATATGAAGATCATAGAACCAGTGATTATCTATTGTGATAACACCAGTGCAATAAACATTTCCAAGAATCCAGTCATGAATGCAAAGACTAAACACATTGCCATCAAGTATCATTATTTAAGAGAACAAGTTCAAGAAAAAGAGGTGATACTTGAATATGTTCAATCAAAAGAACAATTGGCTGATATCTTCACCAAGCCACTTCCCAAGGATACATTTGAGTACCTGAGAAAGAGACTAGGGGTCAAACCCATGTCTACCAGTCAATAAAGGACTGAAGGCTACATCATCCATATATTATCAGAATATCATTCATGATTGATGCAAGCAAAAGATGAACTTCAAAGCTACATCTATATACAGAAAGATATATATCAAAACCAAGCACCAGGGCATATTGTTGTATTGATGATGAATAAGGAAAATTTAAGGAATATATTATGGATAGAAGAAAATAGTTGTTTGACATAAATGTCAGATATTTGTGAAATATTTGTTTGGCATTATTGTCAAAGGGAGAGAATGTATCCATATTATCATCAAAAACTATTCATTATCAGATTACTCCAAACAGGGAGAGATCATATCCATAGGGAGAGAATTTGTATAAAAGTTGCAAACAAAAGACAGCGACATCAGAGAAAAAAAATAGTCAAAAGAGAGAAATTGACACAAATAGAGGACACAACACATCAAAAGAAGAAACATAGAAAGCTGCAAGATTCAAATCTAAGCTTACCCAGAGCTTACCGACGGTCAGGAATTTTTATCAGTTATCAAAACAAACTGTTTGGTAATTTGCTGAATCTCAACAATTGTATTTCATATTGTATTAGAAATAGTATAGTGTGATAATATAGTATGTTGCCATCAATGCCAAAGGGAGAGATTGATGACATGTAACTTATTGAATGTTTGATAATGTTAAGTTGAAGATGATGCAAAACATTAAATCAGTTAATGGTTTGTATTGTCATTGATGTCAACTTGATATCATATGTATGGTCATGTACATAATGCCAAAGACTTTAGAGAATCAATGGAACAATGATTATGCTTTCAGCAATGTATAAAAGTCAAGTATTCACTAAGTAACAGACAACATCGATGGAGTGCACACCATCAGTAAAGATAGAGAAAAAGTCACAGTGATGCCTGACGAGAAGAAGATAGTGTTTTCCAATGAAGCAAAATCATAGGATGCCTGATGAGCAAGATCCAATGATGCCCAGCGGACAAAGATCCTGAAGCTAACTAGAGTTACACCGATGAAACTGGCAGTTGTCACCGACGACGAACTGCAGAATTGACCGATAAAATGGAGAGTTCAGAAAATAAAAAAATATCTAGATGGCGGAGCTTAAGGATAGACTTAACTGGTTGTTTTATTTGTTTTATTCAAACATAGTTAAGTAATTGATTTAAATAAGATCTATATAGTTTGCAAGAAGGTAACTATGAGATAAATAAGGAGTTAAAGCTGTAAATCAGATTGGTTGGATTGTTTTTCACGCCAAGAATCAAGAATCAAGAATCATGAATTAAGGAATGTCATGTCTATATAAGAGACAAGAATAATTCATTTCTACATGCAATCAAATACATGGAAGGGGAGTGAATAGAAAGAAGATGCTGAAGAGAAACTGGTGAAGGATAAACTTCATACAGTCCTGAACAATCAAGCTAAGGGAGAGCTAAAGAATTCTGCAGACACCGACAAACAGTGAAGTGCAGCATCATAGAGCAGAAAGTGTCAAGCACAAAGGAATTGAATTGATACATTGATTAGAGAGGTATTGTACTTAAATAGATCTGAAAATCTGCAATTCAAGTTGCATTAGAAATAGGTCATTGTGTTTTAGTTTAACCATTGAAGCATCAAGTCTCTTAGCAGAGCAGGACTTAACAGTCTTCTATAATTGAGGTATATACTAATAGATTACCAAAAGGGTTGATTCATGAAAGTATCATTGAATTTACATAAATCCTATTGACATCCTAAGAAGGAGCTTGATTCAAGGATGGTAGCAAGATTTTCCTAAAGCCTATAGATAGTCTAAGAAGGAGGTTGATTCAAGGATGGTAGTAAAATAGATGCCAGATACTAAGTGACAACCTATCTATAAAAATCCTCTAACAAGGTCACACTTAATAGTGTGTTTCTAACCTTTGACAGGGTTGGCGCCTCACAGGGATCACTTCAGAAGAGTGAAAATTTGGGATATCGGTCCCAATGGTTTTTTCCCTTAACAGGGTTTTCACATTAAATTCCATGTGTTATGTGTGTGTGGTTTATTACTTTATTATTTTACATTTCACATATGCATTTCTAGATTGATTGGTATACTCTACATATTTACTGAGCATCAGTAAATAAGTTTTACTACTTATCGGTAATCAAGGAGAATAAGGACAGACAAGGTATATCGACAGATAGTTAATTATTTCAAAGTATTTCAGGGCATACATCTTGTAGGGACTTAATAATCTGAGGTGTACTGATTGGTGGATTAAAGTTTAAAGGATAAATTTTTAAGGCCACTGATTCACCCCCNTTCCCCCCCCCCCCCCCCCCGCTCAGTTATTACTAGCAGAAAGGTGGTCTTACTATTTACATGGAAAGGCTTCATGGTGGTAATCCTTCCATTACGAAGTATTTCATTAAAAAATTGGAAGAATGGGAATATTTTCTTGGAAAATTAGTGGATAGAAGTCACAGAAGAGTTTATCGCTGAGGCCACTAGTTTGTCGAAGGAGGGTATGAAATCCTACTAAGACAGAAGTATCCCTGACAAAACTCTAGACATATTTCCTAAGGATGACACCGAAGCAGCCAGACTTGCCAAATGGGTTGGTGGGTACCATAAACCCAAAAAAATTACTCATCCTTGGTGTTTCATTCTATATGTGGCTATCAGCTAGCTTACTCTAGATGGTAGGTTCTCCCGAGCCTATGGGAATCATTTTGTCATTTTAATCACTTTAGATATGATGAAAAAATTATTATTTCATACCATCTCTTTAGCTCTATGAGAAATTCTATGAGTATTTTTTAGACAGACCCTAATGGGGACCGTGCTTCCCATCAAGGTCTCATGGTTTTAATTTACAACTTGTTGAAAGCAAAGAAAGTTGACAAACCCTTCCTTAAGGGAAATTCCTCTAGTGATGAGTAAATAGAGGATGAGGAGTTGGGTGATCAATTTGAGGAGGACACAGAAGATGACTCGATGGACACTTTGAGAAACAATGCCAAAGGGAAAGGGAATCAGAAGGGTGGTACCTCTAAGAAAACTAGAAAAAATAAGGAAAAGATGGAAGAGTCTGAGTCATAATTTGAATTAGATGATGACAATACGTATGAGAAGGAGGAGAACCCTAAATGGAAAAAGAGGAAAATACCTCTCAAATAGGAGAACACAAACATCAAGACGGTCAAAGGAGGCAAAACCAAAAAAAAAGTATTTTCATATCCTCTGATGAGGAGGAAATGTATGAAATCCCCAGAAAGAAAAAGAAAAATAAGGGTACCAAAAACAAAAAAATATATTAAAAGAAGAGGTGATGAAACTAAAGATGACACCTATAATGTTCAGCATAATATGGAGGAGACCAATCAAATCAGAAATGACAATTTTAGAAAAGACACTACCCCTCCTGGTAACCAGGAAGACAATGTGGACACCAATCGGGGATCTGATGATGTTGGCAACAAAGATCAAGGTGAGGTACAGATTGGGCAGGAACAAAAAGAGAGCATTCTGGATTTTGGCCATTGCATCATTAACATTGTGCAGGATATTGATACAATCAATGCGGACCTAAAGGATTAGGACAAAATTGTCAACATGATAAGAAAGGAAAACTTTGGTGACAAACCCTTGGCTACCAGCTTGGAAGATTGGATGGAATTTGTGCAAAAAGGTGAGTCTTTTGGGGATCTCAGGCACTGTTCTCTAGATGGAAAAGAAACTTAATGATTTGAGCAAGGAGGTCAAGGACAACAACTATGAAGCCAGGATCACCATCTTGGAGAGCAAAGTGGAAAAGTTGGAACACACTTTGTCTATGTGTGTGAATTATGTACCTACAAGCTGCAACACAACACTTAAATATGTCATTGCATCAATGGCTAGAAATATGGAAATCAATTTAAAAGCATAAGGAAACCATTGAAATCAATATATTGCTTCCTATCTAAGAAGAGTGTGATTTAAGCTATTATTTCCCTTAGTTTATGCATTAAATCAGTGACATATTCAGTCCTAGAATGGAAGATTCATTGAGAAATTGAAGCTAACTATCATGCAATTCATGCTTTAAAAGGATGGAAGGATTCATTAAAGCCTAAATGAAAGTTGTCTATTTAGCTATTTGAAATCATGAAACAAAATGACAGCATAAGAGTGTAATTAGGATTCTAAAATTGTGGGCCTATTGAGCTCAAGATTCAATCCTTTTATGGAATAATTTTATAAATAAGAGGTTGAGATCAACTTGTGAGGAGAGCTCAGGATTGAATCTTTGGTGATCCATGTGAGTGAACTCTCATTGGTTCATGGATTGACTTTTCATGTGCAAGTGATGAGTTGTATTTAGAGATTTTATTTAATTCAATTTAGTTAATTACTTTAGCAAAGAATTTAATTGGTTTGATTTGATTTAAATAGGCCAAGGTAATTAATGTGAGTTAGTGATGAAATCACTTTGATTTTAGGAGATTAATTTTATTTTTCATGAATTATGCCAATAAGTGAATAGTTGGACTGGCATAATTAGGGGTATGATCATATTTTGGGAAAATAGGGTCTCTTGTTAGAGTATACCAAATTAGGGTGGTTACATTTTCCCCTTTGTAAATTGATGTGCAAACAATGCATTGATTCAAAGAA
This sequence comes from Thuja plicata, assembly GCA_018584345.1. Classification (NCBI taxonomy): domain Eukaryota; kingdom Viridiplantae; phylum Streptophyta; class Pinopsida; order Cupressales; family Cupressaceae; genus Thuja; species Thuja plicata. The sequence goes on along the minus strand of MU227197.1, from coordinate 2,071,993 downwards.
TGTCAGATGTTTACTTCAAAAAGTTTGAGAATTCTACACTTGATTGAACAAAATATAGCTGATGAGATCAGTCTCAAACTTGATTGAACTAAGACTGATAGTATCTAATTTGAAATCTATCGAACAAAGGTTGATTGAACACAGATCTAAAGATATCAATTATGAAATTGATTGAACAAGAATTGATAATACTGACTCTGAACTTGATCAAACAAAGGTTAGTATGAAGCTGTTGACACCTGTGAGGTATCAATTCTAAACTTAATCAAATGAGAATTGACAATACTAACTCCAAACTTGATCAAACGAAGGTCAGTACAAATTTGTTGAGATCTTGATAAAGATCTAAGAGATTATCGACATAGATATCTAGCTTGTTTAGCATTTAAGCCTTATATCTTATAGTCCCAACTTGATTCAAGGAAATTGCCATGCCCCTAGTATTTTGACGATGAAATTAGTTTTGTTGTTTGAGAAATAATTTGATTGATTTTAAGTGTGATCATGCCCCCTTGGGAATGAAATCAAATGAAATAGACTAAAATCCCTCTTTAGAATGACAGATCAATGGAACAAGTTGATTGGATCAAGTAAGAATCAATTAGAAGGTGAGATGAAGCGAAAATGTGTTAAGAGAAAACACAATTTTACCAATTTGACTAATTGAAAATATTAATTTTGCGCTTGATAAAATAATGTATGACTAAATATTTTGATGTGTGATGTGGAATTTGTTGATTAAGAACCTGAAAAACTGATTACATAAAGCCTGTGAATTATTTTCTAAACATATAAAGCAATTATGCATTTGTTGGAGACTGTCGCAAAACTTTCACTGTGTTGTTGAAAACATTGTCCTTGTGTTTGATTTTATTCCTGATATATTTGAGAAGAAAAAAATAGAAAATTGATAGTCCATTGAAGGTTTTGGAGCTTCTGTTTAGCCCTAAAAGGTCAATATAAGCCTCAAAAATCACTTTTTACCCATTCATTTTCACTTTCATCCTTGGTAAATTCTTGAGCTCTAGAGAGAAGATGGTGGTCCCCATCGAGAGGCATCGATTTGAGCTAGCACATCATCATGAGCATCTAGCACACTATGCACAGCTGGTGAGTACATCAAGACCTACCTCTTTCTACTTTTTTTTTCTTGTTTTGTTGCATTTTGTAGTAGTTATAGGAAATTTAATTTTGAGTCGCATTTGGGGTTCCAAATCGCATCCTGCTAATCTTGTTTCACATCCGGTAAAGTGACCATTTTCTAGATCGCATCCCATGAAAATAGGATCACTTCTTGTAGGTCATCAAAGAGTCATTTTTAGTATTTTTTTATTCAACTTTGGATGTCATTGCATCCTGTGAAAACAAGATCGCTTCCAAAATCCCCCATTGCATCCTGCAAAAATAGGATCGCCTCCCTATTTCCCCATCGCATCCTGTCATTTTAGGATCACATATGAGATGCGAGCTCACATCCAAGAAAAATAGAGTCATTTTTAGTGGCATGTGTTAATTTTCCAATTTTGACTATTTTTCCTCTGTTTGATTGCAAAAGACTTAGTTGTTAGATTGTCTGTGTGGTTGACTTAGTTGGAATACTGATATAAGTCTACATTTTGTGCCTGATAGGCTGATTTCCTATAGTTTCATTCTGAGGACCTTGACCTACATGATTGCTTACCCTATCTCACTCCCTAACTGATGCAGAGCAGCAGATCATTGATCACCTTGGCTTACTATCTTTGATAGATTTATCCGACATTAGGGTAAATAGCAGGTTGTTGGCTGCTCTTGCCAAGAGATGGCACTTAGAGAACAACACCTTCCATCTCCCCACTGGTGAGATTACTTTGACCCCTAAGGATGTGTGGGATATCATGTGTATTCTTGTGATGGGACATGAGGTTTATTTTGAGTCTCGCTTTGCAGTAGCGATTGTGGATGCCCAGAGGTTCTTTGTCGATCCCTCCATAGTACGCAGATACTTGACATGGGATTACATGATAAATCATTATGAGTGACTTCCCATTTTTCTTATTGGATTGATAGGAGGGATCCTAATGCCAAATTTTAGACAACATGGTTTTATGTTCAATTGGGTCGATATACTGGAGAAGATGATTAGTTCCATACATAGATTTGGATGGGGTAGCTGTATTTTGGCCCACATGTATAGGGAACTCCATGAGATAGTGTATGAGTATTCTCAGAGCACAATCATCGGTATTATAATATTATAGATCTAGGATTGGGATTACATCCTAGTGACATGGCTGATTGTAGACAAGTAACAAGCACTAGAGGAGCCATATGTCTATATGTATTCAGGTTATATCTAGCAGCCCCTTCTTGGTAAGCTGTAATATTGGTGTTGAGTACTTGGTGTTACAATGGTTGAGTGGAGACCATATTTGGATTATGAGTATTGGACTTCTGATTGGTGATAGATGTCATATTTTTTTCAGAGAAAGTATTTGATCAGACAGACAACATACATTGTTGAGAGGTTTATTTTCATGCACGTCCTTAGATAGTATGGTCAGATATAGGGTACTTCACAAGATCTTATTTCATATGCTTGTATTCATGATGAGGAGGCACAGTGGGGTGCCAACCTATATTATGAGACTTCATAGGAAAAGATCAGTCAATTGCTGGTAGTAGGTTGGGACTACCATGTGGATGTTACCAATGCCACTTGCACTAATGCTTATATTTCTTACCTTCTTCAGTATCCATTTCCACACTTCATGACTCCTAATGAGATAGGACCCTGCATTAAGGATTCCCTAGACTATGATCCTGCTAATGACAGGCCTCTGAGAGGTGGGGTAGAGAAACTAGAGGTGGGAGAGATGGTAGGGGTGGTGGGAGAGATGACAGGTGCCCTCCTATGGACAAAGGTCAGATACATGGTTGGGATGATAGGGGTGATGATGATGATGATGATAGGGGTGGTGATGGTGGAGTGAAGGGAAGACTCACTCATCTCAGGTTTGTGCCTCCAAGCATGGATCCAGGTCCATTACTCATGAGACAAAAAAAGCAGTAGCAGTTGTGTGTGTATTTATTTTAGCTGCAAGATGCAACACAACACTTCAATATGTCATTATATTAATGATAAAAACATGAAATATTAGAGGAAATACACATAGAAACCACTAAAACTGACATATTATTTCCTATCTAAGAAGAGTGTGATAAATGCTATAATTTCCCTTAGATTATGCATAAATCAATGACATTTACAAGCTTAGAATGGAAGATTCAAGTAGAATGCAAGCTAAATGCAAATGAAAAGTTCATTTCAGAGCTCCAAAGAAAGATTATGAAATTGTGTGAATATTGAACTAAGAATGCATTTATATTTCTACGAAATTAGAGTAGCATAAGAATTCAAAATGAAATTGTAACATTAGGGGCCCATTAAGCTCAAAATTCATTCCTTTTATAGAAGAACTTGAGGAATGAGTGGTCAAGATTGATTTGTGGAGAGAGGTGGAGATTGAATCTTTGGTGATCCATGTGAGTGATCTAGGTGAGTGATCCAAGTGATTTAACTCTCATTGGCTAATGGATTGACTTTCCATTTTGCAAGTGAGGAGTTGTAATTAGAGGATTTATTTAATTCCCTTTAATAATTACTTTAGCCAAGTATTTAATTGTTCTTGATTAAATATTCCAATGTATTTAATGTGAGTTAGTGATGAAATCACTTTAATTTTAGGAGATTAAATTGATTTTAATGAATTATGCCAATTAATTGAGTAATTGTCTTGATATAATTATGGGTATGATCACACTTATGGAAAATAGGGTCTCTGATTAGAATGGACCAAATTAGGGTGATTACATTTGCCCCTCTTTGAATTGAAGTGCGAGAATCACAATGATTCAAATAATGTCTGATGTTAACTTCAAAAAGTTTGATAATTCCGCACTTGATTAAATGAAATGTATGATCAGATTAGTCTCGCACTTGATTGAACTAAGACTGATAACATTGAATTTGAACTTGATCAAACAAAGTTCAATAAAACAATGATCTAAAGATACCAATTCTGAACTTGATTGAACAATAATTGATAATACTGACTCTAAACTTGATCGAATCAAGATCTGTACAAAGCTGCTAAGAGCTTGATAAAGATCTGAGAATTTATTAACATAGATATCCAGATTGTTTAGCGCTAAAGCCTTCTATCCAACAGTCCTAACTTGATCGAAGGAAACTGCCATGCCCCGAGTCTTTTGATAATGAAGTCATTTTGTTGCTTTTTGAGCAAGAATTTGAATTATTTTAAGTGTGATCATGCCCCCTCAGGAATGAAATTGAAGGAAAAAGAATAAAATCCCTCTATAGAATGATAGATCAGTGGAACAAATCGATTAAATCAAGAAAGAATCAATTAGAAGAGGTGATGAAGCGAAGGTGTATTAAGAGAAAACATAATTTTCCCAAAGCGACTACTTGAAAATGTAAATATTGAGTTTGATAAAATTATTTAGGACAAATATTTTGATGAATAATGTGCAATTAGTTGAAATAGAACCCGGAAAATTGATTGTGTAAAGCCTGTGAATCATTTTCTGAACATATAGAGAAATTGTGCATTTTTGGGAGACTGATGCAAAAAATTTATTGTGTTGTTAAAAATAGTGTATGTGCATTCAATTTCATTCTTGATAGATCCAAAAAGAACAAAATTGAATTTTGATAGTCCAGAAAGAGTTCTGGAGCTTCCAGACATCTCAAAAAGGTCAATATAAGTGTTGAAAATCACTTTTTACTTATTCATTTTCACTTTTATCCTTAGTTAATTTAGAGCTTTATAGAGAAGATGGTGGTCCCCATGGAGAAACATTGATTCGATCTAGTTCGTTGACACCAACGCCCAGTCCAATACACACCACAGGTGAGTACATCGATACCTACCCAATCGCATCATGTGTCCTGGGTTGCGTCTAGTCAATCCCGCATTGCATCCAATTTTCTTACAGAATTTTAGCTCGCATCTAGTAAATTTAGGATAGTATCTTGTAAGGAGGTTTTGCATCACTTTGTGTAAAAAATTTCTCGTTCTTTGAATGTGTCACGTCCTGTGAAAATAGGATTGCACCCTGCATTCTGTGTCGCATCTGGTCATAACAAGATCGCTTCCCAGATTCCCCATCGTATTTGGGAAATCATACATTGCATCTAGTATGCAAGATCGCACCCAGGAAAAATAGCGTCATTTTCTATTTAGGAGTTAGTTTCTTTCCAATTTGACTATTTTCCCTCTTTCTGAAGGCAAAAAAGACTTAACTGTTAGATTTTCTTTGTAGTTTCCTTAGCTAGGGTACTAATTTAAACCTACAAATGTGTTCTTTCACAGATTGATTTTGAGGTTGTGTCATTTCGAGGACCTCTCCCTTCATGAGTCATTTCCTTATCCCATTCATTGACAGCTGGTGAGCTAAAGATTATAGGGCATCTTAGATTGATGTCACTTATCAATTTACCCGACATCAGGGTAAATCGGGGTTTGTTGACTACTTTGGCTGAGAGATGGCATTCAAAGCACAACACCTTCCATCTCCTAACTAGCGAGATGACCATCACACTAGAGGATGTGTGGCATATTACATGTATACCAGTTATGGGTTGAGAGGTACGGTTTGAGTCACACTCTGTCATAGCGATCACTTCTACACAGAGATACTTTGTAGATCCGACTATAGTCTGTCATTATCTCACCTAGGACTACATGTGTGATCACTACAATCATTTACTAGTCTATCTTTCTAGAATGTTTGGAGGTATCCTCGTGCCTAAAAGAGGTTAGCATGGATTCCTGTGTGGGTGGGTAGAGACACTAGAGCAGATGGTCATCTCTTTGTGTGGATTTAGCTAGGGTAGTTTCATATTAGCCCACATGTATAGAGAGCTAAATGAGATTATATATGAGTACTCTCAAAGTATGACAGTAGGGATATTGATTTTATAGATCTGGGTCTGGGAGCACATCCCTGTTACACATCCGATTATAGATAGGCAGAGAGTACCTAAGTAGCTATATGTATACCTGTATTCAAGAATCATCTAGCAACCCCATCTGGGTAAGCTGAAATATTGGTGTCATGTCTTTGATGACATGACACTAGTCGAGTGGAGGCCATATTTAGATTGTGAGGAGTGGACCTCAGACAAGCAACATATGCCTTATTTTTTCCATAGTAGATATTTGATTGGTCATACCCACTATATTGTGGAGTGATTCATTGTTCCTCATGTGTTGAGGTAGTATGGCCAGATACAGGGCATGTCATAGGACTTGACAGCATACGCACACATCCGTGATGAAAATCCTTAGTGGGGAGCTCAATTGTCATATGAGACTGCACAATTGGAGATCATCCAGATGGTCACAATTGGATGGGATTACCTTCCTATTTTTCATATGTTGGGTGCACAGATGTATACCTTGCTCATTTTTTATAGTTTCCTTTTTCTCAGTTTACAGCACCAAACGAGGTAGCTCCTTGTATAGAGGATGCCCTTTATTATGATCCTTCAGATGATATACCTGTGAGAGGTAGAGGTGGAGCTCACAGAGATGGGAGAGGTGGGGGTGGTAGGGATGGTGGTAGAGGTGGTAGATTCCCAACTCATGACAGAGGTCAGAGACATAGCCAAGATGATCAAGGAGATGATGGAGATGATAGGGTTGGTGGAAAAGTGGGTGGCAGTGGAGTGGGCAGGTGGACGAGATTTCAATTTGTGCCTCCACGGATGGATCTAGGTCCTTTACTGATTAGGAAGCAGTAGCAGTAGGAGAGACCATTAGTGTAGGTGTCAAGTGGAGGAGATGGACCTCCCATATAGGATCCTCCTAGGGATAATGGAAGAGATACTAGAAGATATTGGTGATGCATTATTGCAATGCCAGAGAGAGCGAGAGCAGCTTAGAGCTTGAATTATGACCTTGGAGACTTTGTTGGCAGACAAGGATAGGAAACTAGATGTGATGAGCTCAGAGAGAGATGTCCATTCCTTCCTAGCTACTCATCAAGGATAGAGAGATGCATATTAATTTTCTCTATATTGTACAGTGGTTCCACAGGCATACAGAGCTCCATTATATTCCCTAGTTGCACAGCAGTCAGAGGGAGCAATGCCTCCACTAGCTCATCATCCTAGAGCTGATGCACCACCTCCTCCTCCTCTAGATTAGGGAGAGGGTTGTATTCAAACTTGATTCATTTATGATATTTGAGATATTTTGTATATTGATCCTGCTGAGATCATCCATTGTATTGCTGATTTTGATACTTGTATATATGTTTCATCATGATTGCATTGATACTCTTTGTAGACAGTTCCACATTTTTTATTTGAGTATTCAATGATATATATCTACGATAGTTATTTTTTATTCTGATATGTTCATGGGTTCTCTTTTTTTGATAGATGTTTAGATTGATTCACATTATGATTATGTACTTGATCTTTTATGATTTAGAATAGATTCATGTGATGACATCATTAATGCTCTTTGATTCATTACGGATATATAGATGTATTTTGAATGATTCTAGATGAAAATGTAGATGTATGTTTTTGAGATTTTCTTTATGCAAATATATGTATGGTTGCACTTAGGATGTAGAAGAAATTCAATGCTTGAATGCTTTGTTTTTGTATTTTATCTTTCCCATTTATGAATGCAAAATTAATGTCATGGATATACAACGACATTAATATATCAGTATTATAGATTAATTAGTTTAGGCTTGGATTTTGAATGAACCAGAAAATCATTTTGAGCTCAAACCTTATGTTGATCTAAAAATGAACCATGCAATCTTTAAATGCATCTAAATGCATATTCTTAGGACTATCACTGATTTGTATACATTGTATCATTTTTATCATAGTTGGGCATTTGTGTAACGGACATCATCAAATAGTACAACTATCACTAATACCCAGAGAGTATCATGAAAGTAGGAATACTATGTTTATTGGATTCAATGTTGAAAATAAACCTAAGAATCAAGGCATAAAGGCTAGGATGACTTGTCAGTTATCTCCTTTTACTTTAAGAATCATCTTCTATTCATGTGTAATGTAAGATATGTAACCCGCAATGACCTTCAATATTCATATCCTTGGGTACATAATGTGTCATACACCTTACTTAGAGTTTGATTAGAAATAGACAAGGAAATTGGTTCAACCTCATCATAGTTTACACATAATAAGGATCGAGATATATGCGGCTATCCACTCATGTTGGCATCTCTTACCGTGAACATCCAAGTTAGATGAAATTTATAGGATCATTGAAACAATCACCATACACAGAAAAATAATAAAAGATTATGCCTCATTTTCTTGGAACTATTTGTCTTTGAATAGACATCATGGAGTAACTCGAAAGACATAACAATCACCAATTGATAACTAGTTAAAGAAAATTTATAACTACTTACATGCCCCTAGTTTGAAACAGCATTGGAACATAAAAGAGTCATAATCAAACCAATATCAGTTTGTATGTGTTTAAGTGGTATTAAGGAATATCGTTGATTCATTTGTCAAGCACAGTAGATAAATCATCAACCATAACTTGGAATCAAGAAATATGTTTTTATGTCTGAGTATGTGAGATTAACTTTGTCAGTGATTGCAATCCAATGTAGTGTTTAGGAACACTATTTGATTAAAGTGTTGAGAAACACTAGTACAATTAAAGTGTTGAGAAACACTAGTATGATATTTTTTATAGGTAGGTGGTGTTTAAGAAACACCTTTGTTTGTGAGAGTAACATTTTGATGCAAGTATTAAGAAATATTGTTTGTAGCTGTGGAAAACCATCCTAGATAGGTCCTTAGGAAAACCTAGAAAAAACAGATCGAACATGGTAGCAGAGATGCCCCTAGTGCAAAATGACTATTCCTAAGCAGCAAATGCAGACAAATCCCAAACAAGGATAGGACATTTGTAAGGAATTTAGTCACCCAATAGCACAGGTGTGATCATGAAGGATTAGTGTTAGTAGTGAATTGATAGATGGAGCATGGAGTACAAGTGATGCCTATTTGCTAGGTTTTCACCACTTGGAAAAGCTTTTTATTTTTGCTACCAAGATGCCTGTTTGCTAGGTTCTCGCCAATGCACTTTTCTCTTTTTTAATTTTTTTTCTTTTTCACTTTTTTTTTGGTTAGTATCAAGGTGCCTGTTTGCCACGTTTTCACCAAGGATACCTTTTTCAGGACTTTTTCCACTATTTTTGGCTTTTTTCAAGATCAATTTTCTTTTTTGTTTTGGTATTTTGTGAGAATTATTTCCACTACACAGACCCTTTCAGCTGAATGTCAAATGTAGAACTACTTGAAGTGTATGGTATTAATGGGATCAAGAAGACCATCTCCCTTCGGTGTAGCTAATTGATAAGCTCCAGTCCCAAAAGTTGCAGTTATAACAAAAGGCCCCAGCCAGTTGGGTTCAAACTTGCCCTTTTGTTCTCTGTTTGGAATATTTTTAGGATTCTCTCTTAGAACAAGATCCCCCACTTGAAATTGTCATGGCTTCACTTTCTTGTTGTACCCTTTTGACATTCTTTTCTGGTACACTTTGAGATGATCAAACGCTTGTTGTTTGTGCTCATCTAGTAGTTCTAGTGCATGAACCCTATCAATGTGGTATTGATCATCTGTAACAAGACCTTGGAGAGATACTCACAAAGATGGAATTTCTACTTCAATAGGTAGCATTGCTTCTACACCATAGACTAGAGAAAATGGTGTGGCTCATGTTAGTGTTTGGATACTTGTTCTATAGGCCCATAGTGCCACATTTAGTTGCAAAATTCAGTCTCTACCAGACTTACTCACAGTTCTATGTAAAAAAATTAGAATGTTCTTGTTTGAAGCCTCAACTTGTCCATTAACATGAGGATAATAGATTTAAGAACAATGTTGAGTGATATGAAACTATGTACAAAGTTCCTTGATATCTTCATTTTTTAACTGACCCCCATTGTTTGTTACAATAGAAGAGGGTATCCCATACCTACAAATGATGTATTTCAAGATGAACATAGCAACCTATTTGCGAGTGGCTTTGATTAGCGGTACTGCCTCGACCCACTTAGTTAAATACTCAGTGGACATAATGATGTACTTGTGTCCACTTGAATAATTACGATAAATTTATCCAACAAGATCAAAGGCCCATTGCTAAAATGGCCAATTTGTTATAAAAGGTATGAGTTCTCTGGCTGGGGTATGGATAAGGTTCCCATGTGTTTGAAATTTGTGACATGTTTTAGAAAATTATACGACATATTTTTCCATTGTAGGCCAATATTATCCAACTCTTAATAGTTTCTTAGCTAATGAAAAGCCATTCGAGTGTGATCCACATACACCTTCGTGAACCTCTTTTAATGCGTGGTCAAACTCTTCTTGTTCTAAACACCTAAGAAGTGTTTCATCAAGACCTCATCTATATAAGTTAGTAGTGATGAGGATATAACATGATGTTTTCCTAATTAAAGCTCATTTTTCATTCCTAGATAAGTCATTAGCTAAGGTTTGATCAGTAAGATAAGAAATTATTTTGGCATATCAAGATTGGTCTTGGGTTTTTAAGGCACAAATCACTTGGGATTTAGGTGTATCAAAGGTGGGAAAGGATAATTCTTCCACCAAGAAGTCAGCAGAATTTGTGTTCTTCCAGTTGTAACATGGATCCTAGCGTAGCCATAGCATCTGCCACTTTGTTTTCCATTCTTGGAATTTGTTGGAGTATGATGAAGACAAAGTACTTTTTCAAATCTTGTACCAATTTTTTGTAAGGCATCATTTCTCATCTTTTGTCTTATAATCACCATTCACTTGGTTGATAATGATTTGAGAGTCACCATAAACATGTAACTCTATAATTTTCCATTCCATAGAAAGCTTGAGTCCATTCACCAATGCTTCATATTCTGAGATGTTGTTAGTGCATGGAAACATCAGTTTATACACTTTAGGTATCTTGTAGCCTTGAGGAGTGATAAAAAAATACCCTTGTGCCAGATCCTTGTGGTGTGAAAGAACCACCAAAATACATCTTCCATAGATGTTTAGTTAAGTGCATGATTGGAAATTTAATAATCAAAGGTGCATCATCTTGCAATGGTGAATCGGCTAGTTGATCAGCTAGGACTTGTCCTTTGATAGCCCTTCTATCAACATACTCGATATCAAATTCACTTAGTATGAAGACCCATTTGGCTAGTCTTCCTGTTAATGTTGTTTTACTCAAGAGGTATTTGAGAGGGTCAATTTTTGCAGCATGTAGTGTCTCAAATTTTGGGATGAAAAAACAACCACTAAGCAAGCTTTTTCAATGATACTCTAGTTGAGTTCATAAGAAACCAAGGTCCTTCTAATGTAATAAATCATGCTTTCCTTTTTTTTCATCCTCTTGTGCTAGCAATACTCCAAGCAATGTCGTCGTAGCTGAGATATAGAGTAGTAATTGTTTTCCATTAATAGGTGCCATGAGAATAGGAGGATTAGCTAGGTAATATTTTAATTCTTTGAAATTGTTTTCAAAATGCTCATCCCATTTGAAAGTAACACCTTTATGTGGCATTTTTATGAAATGTTGCGCTCTATCTACTATTTGGGACATGAATCTCCTAATGGAATGAAGTCTTCCTTGAACCGTCCTTATTTGACTGATATTGCGAGGAGGTGACATTTCCATTATAGATTTTACCTTTTTGGTGTCCACCTCAATTCCTTTAGCTGATACAATAAACCCTAAGAGCTTCCTTGATTGAACTCCAAATGCACATTTTTTTGGATTAAGCCTTAGTTGAAATTGTTACATTCGATCTAGTATCTTTCTCAAGTCTTCGATGTGAGTTGTTCTTATTTTTGACTTGGCTAAAGTATCATCCACATAGTCCTCCATGTTATTGTGTATCATTTCATGGAAGATTGTTGCTATGGATTGTTGGTATGTAGCGCTAGCATTCTTTAGCCCAAATGGCTTGACATTGCAGAAAAGTGTTCCCCATGCGCATGTAAATGTTGTCTTTTCTTGGTCCTCAGGAGCAATCTTTATTTGGTTATAACCTAAGAATTCATCCATGAGTGAATACATTTGATATCCTGCTATAAGATCTATAATCATATCAATATTTGGCAATGGGAAATCATCTTCAGGACAAGCTTTTTTAAGTCCCTAAAATCTGTGCAAATTATGATAGACTTATCTTTTTTTGAAACTAGTACCACATTAGAAATTCATCCTGCATAAGTGATGACTCTTATGAATCCAATCTTTAAGATTTTTTCCATCTCTTCTTTGACTAATAAGGCCACATGTGGGTGCATCTTTCTTAGTTTTTGTTTGACTAGTTTAATTCCAGAAGCTATAGATAAGTGATGCATTATTAACTCAAGATCAAATATAGGCATATCAGTGTAAGACCATGCAAAGCTAAACTTCTTCTCTTGGAGAAATTTATTAAACTATATATTTTCTTCTTCAGATAATGGTTGTACCAGGTGATCAAATTGAGGAGCTTCTATTGTTCCCAAATTAATTGGTTGTGTTTTTTCTATCAGTATTGAAGATCTTTCTTGAAATTTCTTAGGGAGGATATCAAGAATCTCATCTTTTGGCACCTTTGAGAGGTTTTCACCATTAGATACGTCTTTTATTTTTACTATTTTAGAATTTGATACTGTTACAACGTGGTTTTCACCCTGAGTTCTTTGTTTCTTTTTATTTTTAAATTTGTGAATAAGAAACTTGATATCCTCCTCTTTCATGTTCATGCTCCTTGCATTGGTGGAAGAAGGATAGGGTTCACAAGCATTCAGATTACAGGCCAAAGTATAGTCATTGGGAAAGTTCATGATAGGAGTAGAGTCTGAATTGGTCTACTCAATAAGGTTATGGTTTACCAAGGATAATCATTCATATTTTTTTAAGGACAACATCGCGTCAGCGTCAAGACTATTAACTGACAAGACATGTTTTGTTAAGTCAACTTGTATAGCGTTTAGATCACTAAGAGTCAAATTATCAATATTAGGGTCATTGTTAGTAATATGTGGACCTAACTCTAGTGACTCATTAGTTGAATTTCTTCTTCTTATCTTATCATATTGAAACTCATATCTTGTATCCTTTGAATGTCCTCTAGACCTAGTAAAGCACCAGTATGTCCATTAATAATGCTGGGAAGTGCTATCTCATCTGATTATGGGACAACAGTAGTGTTATGGGAAGTGTTAGAACTCTCTCCTCTCTCCAACAGAGGTGAAAATTTATGAATTACATCTACTTCAATGTCCATGGTAGCATCAGACATGTGATCCCATTCATAATCAAGTGAGTCTATGATTTCATCCTCAGATCTATTTGAAAACTCAGCAATAGTTACCTGATGTACTCTATTAGTCATTTGTGGATCAAAGTGTGGTAAGTTTAGGACATGTAAAATTGTCACCAATTTCCTCTAGTTAGGATGTACATATTTTTTTTGGGGTATTTCTTCATGATTTTCTTCTAGCTATTTGACTTCTGCAGAGTCTTCTTCTTCTTCCTCTACTTCTTGGACATTAGTTTGTGACAACAAAGGAATGTGATGCTCTAGTTGTGCTACAAAGGTAGGTACATATCTTTCTCCTTTATATTTAGGATCTTCAATACCAATATGTAGTAATCTTTCATATGTTCATGGTTCAATTTATTTTTTGTCTTCTTCATCATCGTTTCCTTCATCAAATATTGGACCTTCTCTTGAGATAGGGTGTTCTGAATTGTTGTTAAAAACCTAACCATGTTTTGTCTTTGGTGCCTCTAAATTCCATGTGTATAGGCTCAATGAGTCCTTTTCCTTTATCTCCCAAAGGTCCCTTCCCTTTGTATCCCATTTGTTTAAGAAGGTAATAAGCTTTTCCATACTTTTCTTGGGATATCTCTACATGTTTTACCTCATTTTCTCTATGTTCCTCTTTATAGAGCCAAGCTAAGACTTCTTTATCTTCTTTTTCATCCTCTTGAGAAGTAGAGGCTCTAACCATACTAGTTGGTTTGTGAATATCTTGTTATTTTGATGCAGTAGGTGTGAAAGATGGGGAAGGTTTCCCATAAGATCTTGGAGACATGGTAATGTTAGCCAATGATGGCATCATGTCTATTTTGTATTCCCCCATGCTAGTTTCTTCAAGTTTTAGTGTCTTTCCAAAGCTTCTCATCACCATGTATTTAGAGGTTTCAGGTGTGGATTCGTTTGGGACTTCCTTATTGTGAAGAACCATACTGTCTACTTTAACATTGTTGCAAGTATAGCTTGAATCTGCGGGAATTGTTACTTCTACCCCATTGTGTGGGAATCTGATGCATTGGTTATAAGTAGAAGGAATTTATTTCATTTAATGTATCCAAGGTCTTCCTAACAATATATTATAGGCCAATGGTAAATCAAGAACTTGAAAAATCACATTGTGTTCGATGGGTCCTATTCTGATTGGTAAAACAATGAGCCCTTTGGATGATCTTTCTTCTTCATCGTAAGCCTTCATGGTTATCTTACTTCTTGAATCAATTATTTGTTCTGAAAGACCCAATTTATTGTTTAGACTAAGAGTACATATATTCAACCATGCACCTCCATCTATCAATACATATTTTACATATGATTTGGGAATCAATAGTTCAATGTGAAGGGGTTGGTTATGCGGATGAGTCAAGGACTTTTCTTCTACCTCTGAAAAGGAGAGGTAATGTGGAGTTGATATGTGATTGACCATTGCCTGGAACTTGTCTAAATATATGTCCTTTAGAACATTTATGGAATGTAGGGCTTGTTCAAGAACTTCCCTATGCATTGAAGAGATCTTTAATAACTTCAATATAAAAATTTCAGTTGAGGTCCTTTACAATTGGTCTACCAAGTTATAGTTTGTAGATGGTATAGTAACTATTTGTCTTATCACTACTGGTTTAGGAATTGTGACAATAGGTGCTTTAGAGGATGTCTCTTGATTAGATGAGGATTTAACTCCTTTAATTGTGACTTGTGCTTGGCTTTGAGTTACCACATTCGAATGTGTCAATTTGTCTTTGGCACCTTTGATAGTGATCACATTGATTGATTCACTTTTTATGTCCAAAATGTTTATCACATTATTATTATGAGAGTATGTGTAATTGACTTAATTTCCATTTCCTTTATAAGCTTCTCATTTTTCATATTTAGGGAATGGTTTGTTATGTCATGTGATCTTCATTGGAGGTATGTCCTTCCACTTTGATCTTGCCTCCCTCATTGAGGTCTTGTATAATGTGTTTGAGCTTAACACAATCATTAATCTTATATCCTTTTTTCTTATGGAAGTCACAATAGGCATTATCATTCCACCACCTTGGTTTGACTTTCGGTTCCCATGGTTTTGAATCTGGTATTGTGAGAACTTTGTTATCCAAGAGAGTCTTCAAAACTATCTCAAGAGGTTCTCCCAATGGATTAAATGTTTGTTGAGGTCTAGACGTCCATGGTTTACTCTTGTTAGCATTATTGTTTTCTCTTAGTTTTGTGGTTGTTACCTTAGCTTATTTTCTTTCTTGTAAGTTGTTTGTTAGATTAAACATAACTAGTTTAGCATTTACATTTGATGTTTCTACTACTCCATCACTAACAACATTCTTTTTCTTGTTCCATCATTTAGGTTTGATGTTATAGTTGTTAGATTTATTGTTACTTTGTAGTGTGATTTCTCCTTTCTTGACCATGATGGCATGAATAGCATTCTTGATCATTCTATCAGAACTAGGTGAATCTTGCATTTGTAAAGCATAGTTCATTTTGGGTACCAAGTTATTGATAAAGATTTCCATCTTTTCAGATTCAAGTATTTCTCTTGAGTACCTCGCAAAAATTCTCCTCCACCTTTGTAAAAAGTGTGTAAAGGATTCACCGATTTGTTGTTTTTTGTTACAAAGATCCGTCATGGTTATGTTATGTTGTATGTTGTAGGAGTAATGTTGGATAAATTATTGAATCAACTCCTCAAAATATTGCACACTTGGTGTGAGTTTGGATAACCATTCCATAGAATTTTTGCCTAAACTTCCCAGAAATGGCCTCATTAGATAAATGGGTTCATGCATGTACTCTATACTTAGAGCAAAAAATTATCTAACATGGTCATGTGGATCCGTTTCTCCCATGTATTTGTCACATTTTGGTCATGCCATGTAAGGTGGAAATGGAACCATGTTTATACTCTTGTCAAAAGGAAATGGACATATGTGTTCCAAAGAGTACTTTTTTGTTGGTTTAGTCTTTTCTTGCTTGAGTGTCACAAGTTCCATTTGCATTGGAGTTAATTGCTTCATGAGTATGGAAATAGGTGTTTGTACTTCCTTTTCCTTCAATCTCTTGACATCATAGTATTTAGGAATTTTGAATCCAAGAGAAGCCAAGTATAAGAAGTATTTCTTTTTGTCTTCACCAATGATATTTTCCAAGGTCTTTTGGACCTTCCTACTTTGTTTGAGTTGGTTATACTCCTATTCTGATATGTCTTCATCACTATCCGAATCAAACAAAGGATGACCATGATTTCATTCTTCTTGACTTTCTCTATCATCATGGTCTTGGCTATATTCCTCAAAAGCTACACTCCATTCATGATGAGGTGCATCCATTTTAGGTGAGTCTTGATCAAATAAGCGATTGTGAGATGTCTCTCCTTGTTGAAACTTGAGTAATCTAGGAGGTCTCTCTGATTCATTAGCAAGGTATCATTTTCATCCAATAATGTCAATAGGATATCCAATTTGTCCAAAGAGGTGTGTCCAAGTTATGAAAAAGTGTTTGTGTTTGTTTAGAGTGATTGACTCCAATGTCAGAGGGTTAGAATGCCCTGATAGTGAGCTAGGAATCAAGAGGTTTTGTTGGTTGAAAAGACCACAGGTTTTGGGACCAATTGTGAGAATACAAAAGGACATGCAAGGTAGACTTCCAAATAAGTTGTGAAATAGCAACAGGTGGACCAGAAAGAGAAACATGACCAGAGTGAAGAGCCAAAAGGGTACCCAAAAATACTAAGTTTTTGAGAGTGATACGTGTGCAAGTACCCACTATCCTAAATGTGACTCCCTAAATACAAGATTTGATATACAGGATGTGAGCTTATGTTGACCAAATGTGAGCTTATACAGACTAAATGTGAGCTCCTTTCCCACATGTGATCTAGGATTCACTAAATGCGATGATGTTCCCTAGATGCAAGCTTATGCAACCAAATATGATCTTAAAATGACCAGATGCGAGCCTCTGATGGTTTTGCAATTTTTGTGTCAATTTGTCTTGAAATTTGTGAAATTTTATCTGACAAAAGAGTCTGTCTGAGACTTTCCAAAGAGGTTTTGAACAGAATGTAAGTTAGGGATTGAAAATTTTTGCTTGTTTTGAGGATTTTATCTTGTTAGTGTGTTTTAAGACACATCAAGCAATGTTCATTAGGTGACCAAACACATCCCTATTCCCTAGATTCTAGGCATAGAGTAAAAATATTTTCTCATAGACTCAGGTCCACACTCACATGCTAATCAGAATACGGCCATCACCAAGCACACAATGGCTCTAGTCATGATTCCATATTAGCTGACTTCAAAGGCAAGTGAGGGCACGAAATGACAAGTATCTTAGCGAAATTACTATTTGCCTTGCGCAAAGATTATCACCCTTCTGGGATAAATCGGGTTGTTTTTACTACAAGTATTTGTTATTTGTGGGAATTTGTTTGCAATCATCCCCCATAGAATTCCACAAGGAAAAATTAAGGCATATATCCCTATGAGTACTCAAATGTGTGTAGTCTCGCAAGAAAGATTCAAGCAACTCCACTCCACACACACTTAAGCATGTCCAACGAATAATTTTGAAATTCCAAGGACAAAATTGACTACGTCTTCCAAGGCTTTGGCCTTCAAGGAAGCATTTTGTTTATAGTGAGATGGAAGGTATGGAATTCACTTTTCCTCACTTGTGTCATTCTCGAGAGCTTTTTTCCTCAACCGGTAGGCCCTCTAATGTTTTGAAAGCAATTTAAAAGGATTGGCGACTTAGGAGTCTAGATTTCTAATTCTTCAAAAGAAGAAGAGCATACTCTCCTATTCATGCCATTTTCTCCCATAAGCACATCAAGCATGTTGATTTCCTCAAATCTTATAGCTCAAAACTTAATCCCCATAACGAGTTTATGATTTTCCAACTTGGGAAAAGAGCATATCCTCTAGTTGAACCAAGAATCATGTTTAAATGTGATTATTTAAGTGCCTATTGTAATAATTGACAAAACATATGTAAGCAAAGTTTGATTGTTCAATTTCTCCAATTTTAGTGAATTTGCTTGTTCAATTACTTCCAAATTTAGAAAAGTTTGCTTGTTCATTTACCCCAAATTCTTATCAAGTTCTAAATTGACTTTTGAGTTTTTGATTTTCCATAAAGGAAAAGAGCATAATCCTCTGATCAATTTAGTAAATGAAAGAAAATGTGATTAAGATTTGAAAATTTGGAAAAACGTGTTAGGTTGAATGCTTTTGGCAACCTAAAAACCACTAATTAGTAATTTTGCTCCAACTTTTTGATAAAAAAAGTCTCTGATAGAAATCTGAAAGAAATTATTAGGCTGCTCAACATCCAAAAATAGTCATGATTAGCAGATTAGTGGTTAAACTTTAAAATTTTCAAAATAGCTAACCAGATGCGACTACATTTACCGAATGTGATCCTAGAAATGCAGGATGCAATTAAGGATCCTAAAAACAAGTCTTTACAACTAAAGACGATGCATAAATTACCAGATGCGAGCCTTCACTTAATGCGATATAAAATTTACTAGATGTGATTCAAGCCAGGATGAGATACCCTTTCTCAGATGCGAGCCTTTGCAACTAAAGGTGATCTTTTGTCACTAAATGTGACTCTATACCTAAAAATAGAGAACACAAATGAGTGAAAAATGGCTTGGAAATAAGGAGAAATCTGAGTATTTTCCCCATGGTGAGTGCCAAAAATGTGTGTGTATTTATTATACCTACAAGCTGCAACACAACACTTCAATATGTCATTATATTAGTGATAAAAACATGAAATGTTAGAGGAAAAACACATAGAAACCACTAAAATTGGTATATTGCTTCCTATCTAAGAAGAGTATGATAAATGTTATAGTTGCCCTCAAATTATGCATAAATTGCTGACATATACAAGCAAAATGAAATTCTAACATTAGGGGCCCATTGAGCTCAAAATTCATTCCTTTTATAGAATAATTTGAGGAATGAGTGGTCAAGATTGATTTGTAGAGAGAGGTGGAAATTGAATCTTTGGTGATCCATGTGAGTGATCCAAGTGATTTAAATCTCATTTGATAATGGATTGAAATTCCATTTTGCAAGTGAGGAGTTGTAATTAGAGGATTTATTTAATTCTTTTTAATTTTTTATTTTTTTTGAAAAAGGTGGTAGAGCCACTTGATATATTATTAATAATAATAAAATGGTTCAAAGAGCTCACGAAGAAAAGAACCAGAAAGAAAAACTCTGATCATTTATCGTATACAAATTGAATTATACCGATTCATGCTAGCCGTGGCTAATTACAACAGTATGAAAAAACTACTATGCTGCCCTAATCCTAAACTATAGAATAAACCCTTAGGAATTTACAATGAAGCCCTTAGGCAAGTTATAGCTGAAGAAAATATAGAGGCCCATGGGCAAACAAAAAACCCTGAGGCAAATTACAAAATTAATCAAAAAGTAGTAACCCATGGAAGATCACAAAAACCACTTCCTTTCAAAAACCACCGTGTAGCCAAGTCTACAGAGAGAGAGAAATATGCAGCAAATAACCCTTTACATGATACAAAATTTGCAACTGCATGGAAAATTGATTCCAAAGAAACCAGCAGAGAGTCATTCCTACAAAAAGATCAACAAAATTTGCAACTACGCAGAAGGCTACTTCCAAATGAACCAATAGAGACTCATTCCTGCAAAAAGATCAAAAAAATCCCTACAAAAAACTATTAATCATCCATAAAGAGTAGAGAAATCTCGCCGCCCACCATGGGATGAGAAACACCTCCCAAACCAAGATTTAAGTTAAGGTCAGGGATGGGAGTGGCGGCCCCTACAGGAACAAGAGAGGTAGTAACAATAGGCATCTCAGAGATAGCGAGTGACCTAACAGAAGGTGTGGGGTCGAGCTCAAGAAGATCAAGGATAGAAAATGCAACTTGATGTACTCCAGTCACACATCCCTTTGTAAGAGAGCCATTAAGTTTATGTAGAGTCATTTTGATAGGCCTAAAATACTGTCGCTCAAGACCCTTTTTAATGCTTTCAAGGACCATGTATACACCGTGGTGATTAAGAGCCAAGTGGTGGTGGAAAAGTCCACCAATAAGCCCGGCACCACCCCATAAGTCATACTTCTGTAGTGCCCTACTAAGCTTATTCCCCCCAAGAAACTCTGGTTTCACATACCACGAAGCAATTAAACCCAAATGGATTGGGGATTGCAAAAGATCACAAATATTCGACAAAAAAACTGACAAAATCTAAGACGCGTATATCATGCATTTACCAAATGAAAATAGAATATCATGACCAATGATCCTTTTAATACCTTGATGAATGTGGGGATGTTCACAAAAGAAAATTGAAGCCAACATGTCATCTTTAACGCACCCAACAAACGGTTGTTCCCAATCTTCCACTTCAAAGAAGATTCAATGATTTCAGGGGTAATAATCCATGTGGAGATCAGAGAAGGAAGAACATACATCAACCCTAGTACTAATACCCACCACTGAGCTTGGATGATCAGACATTATAGAAAAACACAATAACCTAGCCTTATTAAAACTACAGGAGAACAAGTATGACAGCAATTTCTCAAATAGTCGAGAAGGAGAAAAACAAACAATGCATAAAAATGTGTAAAACAGACTCGAAGCACAATAGAGTGAACACAAGCCATGGAATATAAGGACAGCCATAAATCCTTATGATAGTACACATTTACACACAAGATATGCAATCCCAGTGAGATCTTTAAAGTACTTAGGAGGAAATAAATGGCCAGCTCAAGCGCAGCAGACGGAATCAGCCACATCATTGTACAACAAGGCCAAATCAGCTTGCGCAAAAAAGGAATTAACCAGAGCCATCCCATCACAGAATACAAAATTAGAGATCAGATATTTCACATGAGCCTCACAGCCCAAGATTATGTATAATAGATTTAATATTATATATTTTCCAGCAACACATTGCATCGAACTGGAAGATGACACCAGACATCATAATGAAATCATGCTAAAAAGCACCACAAATTTACATGTTTCATTGTGTAAAGGTAAAGGTCTAATCACATGATGAGTGTAGTTATGTAAATTAGATACCTACCAAAACATCAAAGCCCACATAAACCATGGCTACACATGATTCAACATAGTTCCTCATGATTCAAAAAATGAGGACGCAAGGCAAAAAGATGATCGGGTACTGGCCAACTCGCCATAGAATCATAATAAAACATATCATCAATTTCAAAAAAGAGTTATATTAAAATAGAATAGAAGAACTGATTATGTCATGATGTTGAGGTACAAGTGTAATCTAAGACCAAAATCAAATTTATCCCTGCAGAAGAGGCTTGGAAGATGGAGTAACCCAAATCCATATATGAAGGAAATCGGTTCGCAGAGATTAGAAAAATATCTGAACATCAAAACCCACAAAAGCTAAACCATCCTACTTTAACATAATTCATTATTAATAATTGACACCAGAGGAGAAAAATTTTCAAGAGAATAATCACACGAAAGGGAGTCAAGATGGACTTTGTCACCCCCCATGTTTGCTAAGCAGTCCGCAAGAGAATTACCTTCCCTAAGAGTATGTGAGGTAGAGAACTTCTGAAAAGAATCAATAAAGGACTAGATCTGTTTCATTATATACTTAAGTTGCCAATTGTCCATGCATTTTTTAACACAAGAATTAATGATAACAAAAGAATCACCTTCAATGTGGAGGCATGAGATTGAAATTTTCTTAGCTAGGGCTAGTCCTTCTAAGAGTGAAATGGCCTTTGCCATATTATTAGTACTATCAGGGATAGGAGAAGCCTTCAAAGCCAACACTTTTCATAAATGATTTCGTAAACAAGCTCCAATACCTGCAACCCATAGATTACCATGAGAGCAGCCATCAAAGTTTAATTTGATAAAGGGGGGTAAAGGAGGCTACCAGAAAATCAAAGACCTATTAATGGGAACTTTCCTAATACGGGGGAAGACAGGGGAAGAAGGGAGAGATACAGACTTCCAAGAGGTTAAGATCTAACTATCCCAAGTTGAAAAGATGGCATTTGGATTAAAACTAGATGAAACAATAGAGTTAGCCTGCTTTGAAATGTGCCTCTCAATCGTAGAAAGCACTGAAGAGAGATCAGAAGGTGATTTACAAAAAATTCTTTTATTTCATTCCCACCAAATTAACCAGATGAAAATGGATGGGATAATAATCCATAAACAAGAAAATAAGGATTGGGAACATAAGACCGGCCAAGATTGGAAAAGATCCCAAAGAGAAGAAGGTAATGGGAAAGCCATAGCCATCTTACTCATGACAAAATCCCAACACTGGGATGCAAAGGTGCATGATAGAAACAAATGATCCACAGATTCTTTAATAATTACTTTAGCCAAGTATTTAATTGTTTTGATTTGATTAAATAAGCCAATGTAATTAATGTGAGTTAGTGATGAAATCACTTTCATTTTAGGAGATTAAATTGATTTTAATGAATTGTACCAATTAATTGAGTAATTATCTTGACATAATTAGGGGTATGATCACACTTAGGGAAAATAGGGTCTCTGGTTAAAATGGACCAAATTAGGGTGATTACAAAAGCAACAACAGAGATTAGTAGGTCAGACACCTAGTGGGGGAGGTGGACCTCCTAGACAGGATCCTCCAAGAGATTCTAGCAGGGATACAGATAGGGACGGAGATCCATTGTAATAGTGTTAGAGAGAGAGAGAGAGAGATCTTAGGTCTTGTATTACCACATTGGAGACATTGTTGGTAGACAGGGACATTGAGCTAGA
Organism: Thuja plicata; assembly: GCA_018584345.1. NCBI lineage: Eukaryota > Viridiplantae > Streptophyta > Pinopsida > Cupressales > Cupressaceae > Thuja > Thuja plicata. The sequence continues at coordinate 2,048,790 of MU227197.1, read as the reverse complement.
TGTCATGAGATCTAAGAGGGATATTTGGACATGCACGGCCACACATGAGGGGCAGAGAGAAACATATTATTTTTCCTTATATTAGGTTGTATTTTTATAGCCATAGAGAGAACCTTTGTATTCCATTATAGCTTAGTAGTCAGAGAGAGCTATACCTCCACCACCTCCTCCTCCACGAGAAGATGCACCAGCTCCTCCTCCTGATAAGGGAGAGGATGGCAGTTAGACATGACTTTACTGATTATTCTTGAGATTTTTTTGTATATGTATCCTTCTGTGATCACCCTTGTACTTCAGTCATTTGATACATTTGTACATGTTTTATCATGATCTTGTTGATACTGTCATAGACATTTCCACAATTTTTTATTTGATATTAATTGATATATATATATATATATATATATATATATATATATATAAGATAGCCTCCTCTAATTCTAATATGCTCATTGTTCCTCTTTTGATAACTAGTGTATGTGATTGATGATTATATTGGTTCACACTTGATGAAGTACTTGGTCTTTATGATCATTTAGAATAGATTCATGTGATGACATCATTTATGCTCTTTGATTATTACTGATATATAGATGTGTTAGATGATTCTATGTGAATATGTAGATGTATATTTTTGAGATTTTATTTATGCATATATGTGTGTGGATGCACTTAGGATGTAAAAATGCAACACTTGAATGCTTTGTTTTTGTATTTTATTTTTTCCCATTATGAATGCAAAATAGATGTGATGAATATGCAATGACATGAATATATCAGTAACATAGATTAAGTAGTCAAAATTGGATTTTGAATGAATGAGGAAATCATTTTGAGCTCAAGTACTTATGTTGTTTTAACTAAATCATGCAATCTTAAATGCAACTAAATATAGACTTCTAGGACTGTTAGTGATCTTTTTACATTTCAATATTTTATCATCAAAGGGTGTTTGTGCAATAGACATCATCGGTTAGTACAACTGTCACTGATACCAATAAAGTATCATGAAAGTATGAATACTATTTTTATTGGATGCAATGTCAAAAATAAACCTAAGCATCAAGACATAAAGGATAGGATGACTTGTCAGTTATCTCCTTTTTCTTTAAGATTCATCTTATGTTCATGTGTAATATAGGATATGTAACCCGCAATGACCTTTAATATTCATATCCTTGGGTACATAATGTGTTATACACCTTAGAAATTGATTAGAAACAGATAAGGAAATTGGTTCAACCTCATCGTAGCTTACACATAAAAAGGATCGAGATATATGCGGCTATCCACTCATGTTGGAAGCTCTTACCATAAACATACAAATTAGGTGAAATTTATAGGATTAGTGAAACAATCACCACACGCTGAAAACCAAGAAAATATTATGTTGCCTGTCCTTGCGACTCTTTTTCTTTTGATAGACATCATGTAGTAACTTGGAAGACATAACAAGAAAAAATTAATAATCAGACAGAAAATTCATAACTGTTTACATGACCCTAAATTCAAACTATATGTGTTGGAATCTAACCTATTGGGAGCATGCTCAGACATGCAAACATTAGAGAAATACATCAATAAACTACATTAACATATCTAAGAACATACTCTAAAACAAAAGACTCCATCATAACCTCCGATGAGCTAAACAAGGGCACCCAATGCCTTGTTGATTTTCTCTAAGAGAAGATTCGTGGGTGTTCTCTCCCAACACAATATCAAAATCCCACTATGATTGATGGATGGAAGCTACAATGCATACTAATGGAAACAATGAAGAACTCAAGAACAAGTATTAGGAACTTGTCTCAAGCCTTCATCAAATGATGATGGATATGCAAATACTATACTAGGATGATATAAAAGAGATGAACAAAACTAGATTCCTTTGCCATTATCCTAACATATGATTTCTAGATTCAACTATGAATTAAGCATGAAATGAACTAAGAGCTAAGATTGGAAAATATAAACTAATGCAATTTTAGAGATATTTTAACATGATAACAATGCATAAAAAGGAGATGATTTTCTCTTGACAATGGCCTCTATTTATAGATTTTTTGGAGGAGAGAGGGCTTGGATGAGGTGGAGCTCATGTGGCATCCACATAGGTGCCAAATGAGGGACACATAAGCCATGCAAGAGGCCCACTTTTCTCACACATGTGTGAGAAACTTTGGATGTGATGGGTCAAAGTGTACTTAAAGTACGCATGTGAAGGATCTTGTAAGAGGTGTAAGAGATTTGGGCCAATAGAACACTTTTAGAAAGTGTAAGAAGGTGTCATCATGGGTGTAAGAAACCTTGTTACCACCAAATAAGCATTATTTGAAAAAAAAAAAATTTGGAAATTTGTGCACACATGTCTGTGCAAATAATTAGGACTATGGAAAGTGAATTATATTTAATTAAATAAATAGAAGAACATAACAAATATAATTAATTAATTATAATGCTAAGGGAATATTAATTAAATTAATATAAGGACAATTTTAGACGTCTACATTTTTCCCCTCTTTGATGTGGCATTGCTTCAAAGAAAATAAATAAGATGCCCCAGAGAGGTCAGAAGAACCTATGGCAGCGAGAGCGGAGGAGTGTTGCCCCTCGAGAAAATAATAGGAAAAATATAATTTTTTAATAACATTTTCTCAAAAGGCAGGAAAACAAAGAAAGAGGACCCATTACATGGTGTGTCCAAGGAAAATGGAGAGAAAATGGGGAGCAGAATGGGGAACAAGGAGAAGAATGGAAAAAATAGGTCCCAAGGGGCTATAAATAGTCCACTGGGGCCCATAGACAAGTCATTTTCACCCTTAAAGAGAAAAAAGAGACAAGAAGAGGAGAGTGATGGTAGTAGAGAAAGAGAGAGTGAGAGAGAGAGAGAGAGAGAAATAGAGAGAAGCTTGGAGATCACATTTGGGTGCACTAGCGACCAGGAGATGCAGGACCACCAGTGAGTAGTCGACCACCTCCTAGTCTATTATGCATTTATTACTTTTAAAGGTCATTAGGCGTCATAAATGCATCCAAAATCAGGCATGCAGTGCAGATGGCAGTAGCCTGACCACCGTCTGCACAGACGGCAATCGATAGATCACCATCCTCGTAGACGACCAATCAAGGATCGGCATCTACACAGACGGAGATCACTCGATCTCCATCTACAAGGGCAAGGGGAGAGAATAATGTGCAGCGGAGATGGCAGAGTTAAAACTCCGTCATCTGCGTGGCAAAGAGGCGGCAGCAAAAACTATCATCTCCGTAGACTAGCGACTGCAAAAGTCTACCGTCTGCGAGGGTCAACCACCATCTATGCGGATTGACCCAAAAATAGAAGAAAAGGGGGGAAGAAGAGGAAAGGCAAGGATCTAGGAGCATTTTTTGATGCCCCGAATGGGCCCAGGGCATTTTTTTGATGCCCCAGAATGCTATCTGATGTTAGACATGAGCTTGTTGGATGCAGGAGGATACCATCACCTTCCGGGAGAGGGAGTGCTACCTAGCGACTATGGAGCTAGAGAAGAAGTTGACAATAGCAGAGTGGGGGATAGTCACATTGTGCGGGCTGGAGCATGTACGACATTGGCCACATCTGTGAGCGCATAATGCACTGATGTCTACTCTGATTGAGAGGTGACACAGTACCACTTCAAGCTTTCACTTCCTGGTGGGGAAGCTACTATCACCCTCCATGACATGTGGAGGATTTACAGAGTGCCAATTTGGGGGTTGATACTCAAGTACTGCTTCGAGGGGTCAAGCCATACATGGAGATGACCTTTGGTCATAGATTTGCAGATCTGCCTACTACACGACAGTGGATGTCCTGGACAGGGGCGATGACGATGGAGCCACGGCTACGGTGGGTGGCCCTATATTTAGATGGATTGATAGGGGCATGATTGATGCCTGATCATGCAGGTAAGGGATTCCCTATGGGTTGGGTGTGGGTTCTTAGCAGCATGGTGGAGGATGGAGACCAGTATTTTTGGGGATGCACTATTCTCGGCCAACTTTATTATGATCTACACATGTGCGCCTACCATAAGGGTAGGGAACTAGGTCTTGGATGCATGCTTCTTCTAGTATGGGCGTGGGATCATATTGTGGTCATATGGTTGATTAGACACTAATAGACCAGAGCAGCTTATGAGTCATTCGTAAGCAGATACAGGTCGTCGATTAGCTATGAGGCTACAGATTCAGTCGAGTACTAGCGATAGAAACTGGATGAGATGGGGGATATACAGTGGGCACCATATGTAGGGTGCGAGGCCTGGGGTCACAAGATCCCACAGCAGGACAGATATATCGAGGATGAGTTCTATGACTCGTATTATATGATATTTGTTCAGATCAATTATTGGTTGATCGGCAGGAAAGTATACATGATCTCCAAATATATGTCATCGAGGGTATGGAGACATATGGGGCAGGTTTAGGAGGTAGTGCCAGATGGGTTCCCACATCCACTGGTAACCTGAGAGGTGGGGAGTATCTTGGGGATGGGGGTAAATCCCTGCATAGCACGAGCATCATTTATGGGGATGATAGAGGTCCCATGGATTAGAGCACGGGAGTTGTTATAGGATGCATGTGTAGTCCTAGCATACGCTCAGTGGTGGGCCGCTTATAGACCTATCAGATTAATAGTACCAGGGATCATATAGGAGGATGAGTAGTCGGGGGCCAGAGGAGATGAAAAGGGATAGGATGAAAATGGTGATGACGATGATGGAAGAGGGGCTAGGGGGAGGAGAGTCCAACCTAGGGTGGTAGCATAGAGGTGGAGAGGATAGGTGGAGTCACTAGCAGGGAGGCAGTCTCCCATAGTGCCAGGTGCTTAGGAACAAGATCCAGGACAAGATCAGGAGCCATAAGGGCCACCTAATCAGCCACAGGGACCATAGGGATAGGGGCCACAGGGGCCATAGGTACAGGTACAGGGACCACCAGCTGGCCACATAGCCCAGGAGGTGTATGATACCGTGGTAGCCGAGAGGGATAGTCTTTGGACTGAGCTGGGTAGGGTACAGGGCTTGCTAGCAACATCTCAGGCGACCGAGGTGAGTGCGCAAGCAGATATCTAGAGGCTGCAGGGGTTATTAGCAACTGCTCAGGCCATAGGGAGTAGCTTATAGATAGAGCCAGAAAGGATACATGGGGAGCTAGTAGCGGAGACCGCTTAGGGGATAGTGCATAAAGAGCACTAGATGTATTACAAGCTCAATTTGATAGTGGCAAGTTTTCCATTATTAAGGAGCATGGGGATCCTTCAGAGGAGCTGGTAGCGATGTCAGCACAGATAGCAGCCGTGACCTCAGAGTGAGACCTAGCATGGAGATGTGTAGAGGATTACAGAGAAGATCAAGATATAGCTCATTTGGTAGGCAGGGCTGCAGGTGTGGGATAGATGATGGCAGATGTCATGGCAGCACACAGAGAGGTTGGTCAGAGGGGACGAAAGGCCACATATTATATGGGTCTCTACTATGGTGCAGTGCTAGAGGGGTCACGCCAGCCGGATTACTCAGAGAGAGCTCAGATAGAGAGCACAAAATGAGGCTCACAGGGATCAGTGGGGTTACCACCATACCCCATCAGTGGTGCAGGACCATTATGGCCACCACCATGATTTGTCTCAGACTAATTTTGATACACATTTTTGTATGATTTATTGACACATTATGTATGATTTTGACATTTTGAGATATATACATGGACTTTTTGGACTATTGGGACCGTATGGACTCTATTGATGATGCTTATATGATATGATGTTTATACATGATGTATGGATGCATTTATATTACACATGTTTTATGACTGACATGCAGGATGAGATGAATGTATATGATTATGCTGATGTATTTTTGATGCAAGGATAAGATGAAAATATATATAGATGTTAGATGTGATGTGTTAATGCTTGTAGATGGATATTGTATGCCTCTCTCTGGTTTCCCATGGCTTTCCAAGGGCGGGGGTTAGTAGCAAAGGTTCACAAGTGATTGCAAATCAAGTACGCAATAACTACTAAACGAATAACAGAAACGTGAGCAATAAAATGTACAAAAAAGAGAAAGGAAGACAAACGAATGCAAACCCTTCGATGCTTGAAGCTTCCATTGTTTCTCTCTACTCCTTTTGAAATGTTGTTCTTGATGCTCAGTATTTGCAGGGTAGCGTCTATGACTTGAGAAGCGTCGAGAATTTGATAATTGAAAAGTGTGTGTGTGTGATCGCAAGATGGCTTGAATGCTAGAACCAAACTGACATAGTAATGGCGCATGAGAGCTTGAAATCCTAGATCCTTCAAATGGTTATGAAGGGTTTATTATATAGGATTTGGTGATGA
>MU227197.1:1994782-2024443 GCA_018584345.1 Thuja plicata | reverse complement strand
GTTTGATATTGCAAAAGGAGTTATGCACCATGTGCTAGAAAACACAAGTGACATGGTTCCTTTGCGTGGACTAGACTCTCAGACAAATAGGTTGTTAGGAACAAGAATGCCAGATATCAGGTATGATGAGAGCTATGAAATGTTACGCATGAGGAGATGTAGCACATCCATACCTTTTGAGGGGTTTGAGATGCATGAATCCTACCCCCAGTGAGGCATACATAGTCATAACTAAATATCAAAACATAAATGCACTAACAAACTATGACAAGCAGATCATACCATAAATGACACGTATTTCACTAGAAACTCACCATAACGAACCAAGATATAAAAGATCAAGGCTGACGTGATAAGGACATAGTAAAACACAAGATAAAATCAACAAAAAGGCATCCCTACCAAGTGGTCATTCATTCCAAAAGTTCTTTCCATGAACAATTTTGATGTGAGGATTGATAGAACAGCCGACACCGGAAGGATGCATCCTGATGGGCCAAAGATTGATTAATAAAAATGAGAATTTGCTGGCAATTTCTTATGAATAGAATGATCATTTGGAAATTCAATCTATCTACTGATTTTTTTGAAACGTTTGTGATCACTGTGTCTAGAACAAAGCTCAGTGTTGATATGGTAAGCTCAGTTGTGTGGGAATTTTTATTGCGGAGATGGAAAATGGTCAAGGAACTACCTGCACAGATATGGGTAGTGACTTTTATTATGGAAGGCGATGTAGGCTTCTTGGAAAAAATGTGGGAATAGATGGTGGATCTGACTACACATGGTGCCTCAAACAGGTTTTCACCATGGTATTTATCTATTGCGCCACCAAAGTGGTTTTCACAGATCGACGGATTTTTTTCTTTTTTTTCTTTTTTGATATTCTTTTCAAGCTTTTGTATTTCTTATGCTTTTTTGATTTTTTATTTTTTTTGTTTTGCTTGCTTTTTGAACATTTTTGGATTTTCTGCTTTTTTTATTTTTTTTGGTTTTTTGATAATTTCTGTTGTACAACGGACTACTGACGGATCAAGCATAGAAGCGCTTGAGATGTACAATATTTACAGGATCAAGGATAGTATCTCCCTCTGGTGATGCAATCTGATAAGTGTTGGAACCATACTTTGTGGTGACAATGAAGGGCCCCAACCAATTAGGCTCAAACTTTCCTTTCTTTTCACGATTTTGATGGTTCTTCATATTGTGTTGTAGGACAAGATCACCAACCTCAAACTGGTGAGGCTTGATCCTTTTGTTAAACTAAAGGTGGAGGAAATTATGATACACGCGGAGGTGGTCTAGGGCATTGAGGTGTCTCTCATCAAGGAGTTCCAGCTCTTGCAAGTGGGAAACACTATATTCTTCCTCGGACAACAAATTCTTGAGAGAAATTCTGAGGGAAGGGAGCTTAATTTTGATGGGTAGAATAGCCTCATTACCATAGACAAGGGAAAAGGGAGTGGCTCCCGTGGGGGTTCAAATGGAGGTGTAGTAGGCCCAAAGGGCAGGATTGAGGTGAAGGTGTTAATCACGGCCAGCTTCATCGACAGTTTTCTTGAGGATTCTGAAGATGGTTTTATTCGTAGCCTCAGCTTGATTGTTGCTTTGTGGAAAGTACTTGGAAGAGGTATGGTGGGTAATGTTGAATTTCCTACATAGCTCTATGACATCCTTATTCTTGAAAGGTCATCCATTATCAGTAACAATGTCTTGAGGAATGCCATAGCGAGAGATAAGATAGTTCAAAATGAATTTTGAAATCTGTTTTCCAGTAGTGTAGGTGAGAGGAACAGCTTCGACCCACTTGGTAAAGTATTCTATAGTAGAAAGGATGTATTTATGGCCATTAGAAGAATTAGGGAAAATCTGGCCAACGAGGTTGAGACCCCAGCATGAAAAAGGCCAGGGGTGATGGTGGGCTAGAGGGATTGGGAGGGAGCATGTATCAAATCTCTGTGTTGCTGACAAGGCACACACTTCTTCACATAGTTGTAGGAATCTTTCTCCATAGTAGGCCAGTAATATCCAATGCATAATAACTTCTTGGCCAAAGTAAGTCCACTAGAATGAGCCCCATAGATTCCTTGATGTACCTCCTCCAAGGACATTTGTGCTTCATCAAAATTCAGACATCTTAAAAGTGTTCCATCGAAATGCTTTCGTAAAAGGGTATCAGCAAGGATTGTGTATCGAGAAGTGCAGTGAATGAAGGTTTTATGTTGGTTGGGGGTTAAAGTAAATGGGGTATGTCCATTGAGAAGGTAGGAATATACTTCTTGGTACCATGGGGAATTGGGATCAGCAATTTCACATACCATTTTAGAATTTGGTTTTTCATAGGCAGGGATCGTAAGATTCTCAACAAGAAAATCACACCGTGCGCTATGTTCTGGCATAGTGATCAAGAACCCAATTGTTGCCATGGCATCTTCTACTTTGTTGTTTGTGCAAGGGATCTATTGGAAGATTATCTTAGTGAAATGCATTTTAAGATCCTCAACTGTATGGCAGTAGGGAAGCAACTTGTCATCCTTTATTTGATATTCATCCATAACTTGTTTGATAACCAATTGTGAATCACCAAGCACCAATAAAGTGAGAATATTCTATTGTATGGCCTGTCAAAGTCCAAGTACAAGGGCTTCATATTTTGTAATGTTGTTGGTACAGGGGAACTGTAATTTATAGGATTTAGGGATGAGATCCCCTTTGGGTGTAACAAACAAAATTCCTGCCCCTGATCCTTTCTAAGTGAAGGATCCATCAAAATAAAGATTCCATGGTGGACTCGGGGCAAGATTAAGGACTTACTCATCTAGAAAATCTATGATCAAAGGATGTTGACCGTCAAAAGGTGCTTCAGCCAACTGATCTACAATTACTTGTCCTTTGATAGATTTGCGATCCACATAAACAATGTTCAACTCACTAAGGATCATGACCCATTTTGCTATACGACCAGTAAGAGCAGCACGTGCCAGGAGATATTTGAGGGGATCAATTTTGGCAACAAGATGGATCTGATGATTAAGCACATAATGTTTTAGTTTCTGTGTATAGAAAAAAAAAAGCCAAACATTCCTTCTCAATTAGGGAATAATTCAACTCATAGCCAATAAGAGTCCTGCTAAGATAATAAATTGCTTGCTCTTTGCCGATATCATCTAATTGTGCCATGAGGGCTCCCAATGTAACCTCTGTAGAAAATATGTACAAAATTAGAGGACGACCAGTGACACATGGTACCAACACAGGTGGATTAGCCTAATAGCCTTTCAGCTTCTCAAATGGATTTTGATATAAGCAATCCCACTGAAACTTTGTATTCTTACGCAGGAGATGAGAGAATGGATGCACCTTATCTTCTAGTTGTGACATGAATCTTTTGATTGATTGCATTTTTCCTTGTAAACTGCATAATTTCTTCAATGTTTTGGGTGGTGGCATCTCTAGGATTGCTTTCACTTTCTTTGGATCAACTTCTATTCCATGCTATGACACTATGTATCCTAGCAGTTTACCAGATTGTACTCCAAAAACACACTTCTTAGGATTCAACCTAAGCTTATACTGCTCCAATCACTCAAAAATGGTAGTGAGAATAGGAATGTTTGATTCTCTTGTTTTGGATTTGCCTAAAATATCATCCACATAATCTTCCATGATGACATGTAAAAGGTCATGAAAGATGGTAGTCATTATTTATTGATAAGTAGCTCTGACATTTTTAAGGCCAAAAGGCATCACCTGATAACAGAAGGTGCCCCAAGGCATTGTGAATGCATTTTTGTGCTCATCTTCTGGTGTTATTCTGATCTGATTAGAACTTGAGAAACCATCCATAAGTGACAACATTTCATGTCCGGCAGTCAAATCCACTATAATGTCAATATTTGGGAGTGGAAAATCATCCTTGGGACATGCAAGGTTTAGATCTCTGAAATCAGTGTAGATGTGAATGCCCCTAGTAGGCTTACCTACTGGTACAATATTAGAAACCCATTCAGGATAATAAATTGGTCTGATTACTTCAGCATCCATAATTTTCTGAAGCTCTACTTTGACTACCATTGCAACTTGCGGATGCATCTTGCGAAGTTTCTGCTTAATAGATTTTACACTTGGGTCTATAGCAAGATGATGCATGACAAGATCTGTATCTAGCCCGGGCATGTCCTTGTAAGTCCATGCAAATTTGATTGTGTGTTTATGAAAGAATGTTGTCATGTCTTTCTTTTCCTGATCACTGAGAGAAACTGCAATGTAGGTTATGTGTGGATTTGCTTCTATGCCTAGGTTGATTGGAATATTATCTTCGATGATCATAGAGGACACTTTTGGTTCTGAAGATATAAATGGAAATTCAGCTTCTCCCTCCTCTAGCACCTCAGAAAGGATTTCACTAGAGGAAGTGTCCTTTATTTTATCTTTTTCTTCATCCAAAGGTGCCTACGAGAGGTTTTCACCAGAGGATGTATTTTCATTTTTTTGAATTTTTATTTTCATTTTCATTTTTGTGACTAAGAGAGTTGACTTGGATACTGAAGTAGGCTTGTTCATAGTAGTGAATTTGATGTTCATACTCTCAGAGATTCTTAAGTCCAAAGAGGGTTAAAACTACCTCATCCAAATCACAAACGTCCAAAGCTGGTGGTGAGTCTTGTTGATCCCAATCAATTAATTCAGGGTTTGTGAGGGGTAGATGAGGGGATGAAAGGTCAGCTTGGTTGATAGTGAAAAATGGTGATTTTCATTTAGGTCATCTTCAACATAGTGGAAAGAAATTTTGAAGAACTCTTCCTCAGTGTCTAAATTTGAAGCAGCTAGACAATAATCCTTAGCGAAGTTAGTCTTGGTCTCTATGGAACCCAATCCATGTCCTTTAGGATAACCATTGGCTATTATGATCTTCTTCTTACCTATTTCATTATCTCCAAGTTCAGTACCATGATATCACATGCTTTCGATAATGGGAGTAACCTTAGGATACTTTCCTTTGGGGAAAATTATAGGTCGTTCTTCTTCATCACTATAGAGCCAGTTAAGGACATTGTATTCCATGTGTTCATCTGATAGGGACCCCCAATGTTCAAAAATAGTTGATTTGCAGCACATAAGCACTTTGTCTTTAGAGGGGGGTAATGGTGATGGTCTTCCATAAGACTTTGGAGACAAAGGGATTTGTCCAGTACATAGAGCACTTTCAAATTTATACTCTCCCATGCCTTGATCTGTAAAAGTGGCCTTTGCTTTAGATGAGGATGGTTTGTCTTCAATGACCTTGTCTTCAGTGACTTTTTCTTTCCTTTAGATTGCTCATCTAGTGTTTTTGATGTCTTTTTCGGAACTAATGGAGTGTTTGAAATAGGGGCTTCTTGATTTGAATATCGGCCAAACTCATTCAATGGACAATAGTTAGATTGTTTTCCTTCCAGTCTCTTACAGTACTGAAAGGGCTCAGGATCTCAAGGAATTGTGATTTCTCTACCGTGATGTTGGAACTTTAGACATTTATGATAAGTAGAGGGTACACCTTTTGATAGCGTGTATCCATGGTCATCCCAGTAAGATATTATAAGGTAGATCTAGATCCAGCACGTGGCAAACAATTTCAATCAAGGCCTAGCCCACTTGTAAGGGAAGTGTGATCAGACCCTTGCTTTCTCTTTCTCGATCATCATAGGCCTTTATTGTGATTTGTTTGTCTGCATCAATGAGGTCCTTAGAAAGACCGATATTACGAATCATTTTCAATGTGCACAAATTCAAGCCAGATCCACCATCTATAAGGATTTATTTTGTTCTTGTGGATTGGATTTTGCCTTCTATATGGAGGGATTTATTATGATGTAGGTCAAGACCATGAAAGTCCTTATCGGTAAAGACAAGATGTTCTTGTGCGGCTAAGTTCCCTATCATAGCTTGGGATTGTGCAGCGTTGATATTCTCAGGGACACAAGATTCATTTAGAGCTTTATCAAGGATTTCCTTGTGAATTGGCAAAGTTGTCAGTAGCTCTAGAATGGACATCTGTGCAGGCATCTTCCCTAACTGAGCCAATAGGTCATAGCGTGAGGCAGGACGAGCAGTGGTAGATGGTGCAGCTGGTGGATTTGTAGATGTAGAAGTTTTATCAGCAGATTGGACAATGACTCTGGGTCTACATGTAGTAGCATTACAATCAGAAGCTTTGAGGATTATGGTGTTAACATGTGTGTTAGTTTCTTCAATGTGGCCACAAAGAGAGTCAAACCCAAAGATATCATTTTCACTTAAACTCCCATACATTCAATCATGGTCTGTGATAGTATTAGTAGAATAGTCATACAGGATAGTGTTTGATGTGTTATTTTGATTGTGAGGTGGGAAGGGTTGATTGTAGACCTTGAGTTTCGCATTAGATGAGGATGCATTCTTACCTTCAACTTTAATTTTCCCATCCTCAATGAGATCTTGCACAAATTTTCTAAGCTTCATGCATTTCTTGGTATCATGTCCCTTGATACAATGATAATCAAAGTACTCATTATATCTATACCAAACAGGTTTAGGTTGATTCTCATCAAAAGGTCAAGTATTTGGATAGACTATCATTCCTTGATCCACAAGTTGTTTGAAGATCACATCTAAAGGTTCTGCCAATGTTGTGAATTGTCATTGATGATTGTCGTTATTATTGTTGTTGTTGTTATTGTAATTGTTTCGAGGAAATAAGAATGATTGATTGCACGGTTGTTGATTTTTGTTCTGATTGTTTTGATTCTGATTGTTGTTCTAATTCTGATTGTTCTGATTCTGATTCTGATTTTGATTGTTGTTTCCATTTTGATTTTGATTCTGATTGTTATTGTGATTGTTTTGATTGTTATTATTCGATGCTTGGACATTTTGAACATGCTTGGCATCAATTACTCCATCATTGACAACTCCTTTGTTTTTACTCCAAAATTTTGGTTTATCATTGTTGGAAGGAGTATAGTGTTTGATGTTACCTCTTTGCAAAAGGCCATCTTCAATGTCTTTTCCCTTCTTGACAAGGGATTCAAAGGTGTTAGGTGAAGCCATTTTCATTTGGAAAGACATCTCAGAGATTAAATTCTTTGTGAAGATGTCAATTAAGTGACTATCAGGTATTTTCCATGGCATGTGATTTGCAATATGTCTCCATCATTGTAAGAAACTAGCGAAGGTTTCTCCATTCTTTTGTTTAGTATTGCACAAATTGCTGAGTGTTGCTTGATGCTCAATGTTATATGAGTATTGTCCAACAAACTTCTCTGCAAGATCAGAGAAAGTAGAAATTAACCCATAAGGAAGGGCCATGAACCATTCTAAAGTTGTGCCTCCAAGACTCCTAGTGAAAAGTCTTTTTAAGTAATTCTCATTATAGGCAACTTCTTGACATGCAATGTAAAACTCTTTGAGATGTTGTAGAGGACATGTTTCACCTTTGTATTTCTCAAATTTGGGCATCTCAAAGTTTGGTGGGAATGGTTGCATTGTGATAGACCTGTCAAATGGATAGGGACAAATCTCTTCAAAAGAAAAATCCTTCTTGCCCCCATTTTGTAAGCCTTGTACAATGCTTTTGAGCTCATTGAATTGTTGGGTGAAGTCTGGAGAATTCTATGAAATAAATGGTGGTACATAATCTCTGCCTCCTCCAAATTGTGTAGCTGAAAATCCCGTGGAGGTCATACCATTAGTGGGAGTGGGTATATATTGATAGGCTCGGGACGTATTGGTAGCAGATGTTTTTGCTCCTATTGTTTGAAACAAAGATGTCGAAAAGGACATGGAAATCTTCCCTATGTTGTTGACATTAGCACTTGATCCTTGAGTTGTTGTCATTTGAGTGGTGTTATGTGTATTATTGTTTAGAAAAGTGCTTATGATCTGTTGAATTTGTTCTGGTGTCAATTGAGGTATTGATGTAGTTGTTAACATAGGTACTAATGTAGGTACTAGTGTGGATGGTTTGCTAATAGCTCCTTTACCGGTGTCATGTGATGATGTAACATTTGAAGTAGAAGCCATGGCTACAGTAGCAGTAGCAGCGGGTTTGGTGACATTTTGGGTAAGAAGTGTTTCATCAAAGTCAGCAGGAACCTTGACACCATTATGAACAAGATTCAAGAATATTTCAGCACTGTTATGCATAATAGCCTTCTCAACCATTTCTAAGTTGTATGGATCACTAAGGAATTCCATCACTTTGGTGGGTCTTTCTTCTTGGTCCACTAGTTAAGTTTTGTTAGGCACTTCCTCAGCTTGTACCCTAGTTCCTTGAAAATATTGAGTGGCAAATGGATTCTCCTCACGGGTAACAGTGTTGAATGTTGCATGGCTCATGTTTCTAGCTTGGGATCGAGTGACTACCATACAGTGGTGGTTTTAGAAGAATGGAAGAAAATAAGGCATGAGAAATGAAAAAGAGCAAAGATCTTGATTCTGGATTTGATTGGATTGATGTTTGATTAAAGATTGATTGATTGATTGATTGATTGGATTGAGGATTGATTGATTGATTTAAATGTTTTTGGAACAAAACCTAAGCATGAAAAAACATTATGATGATACAAACACAAAGGGATTTGAAGTAACACCTGTTCTACTTGAAGATAGACTTGTGATCTCAAGCAAAACAAGACATCACTAAGGGATTTAAATTACTTGAGACGGACTGATGGTCTACAAACAATGTTGTGTTTGTTTGAGGATGAAGGTTTGCAATACTTTGATTAAGGTCTTTCAACCTAAAGGATTGATTTGATTTGATGATTTGATCTAATGCTCCAAGAGAAGGAAGAATGATGATGGAAGAATGGAAGAATGATCCAAAAGCAAGAGGTTATCTAATCGTATCGCTCAATGGAAATAAAAGCACTATTGATAGAATACTGGGCCATGAAATTGCAAACTTTTTTGTTGTAGATGATCTTATCAATTTTCTCACGATGCTCAATCTCTTGTTTGATAGATGTTGTAATATGTTGGTATTCCTTTGATTTACGAGTGGTTTCCTTCTGCTCTCGATAGACTGGAGGTGTTGGAAGCTTAACCTTCTTATGTTTCTTAAAATTGGTCATGTCATGAGAAATCTGATTTTGGCTGAATGACTGAATGATCTAAGAAAAATGGTTTCGGGGTCTTACAAATGGTCAAATTTTTGAATGTTTCAACAAATTTGGAAGCTTGTTGTTTTCAAGAAGAGATGGTAATCTCAGATGCAGCCAAAAATCTTCACAGCTGTCAATCTGCGCAAACGGTGGATCCAGAGTGGAGATGGCTGACTGTGGCTAAGGTAGTGTGTTGAAATTCTGGGAAAATTTTTTATCTTCAGTATGATTTTGGGAAAATTTGTTCGATGGAAAGAATTGATTTCAGTACATTCAAACCAGAAAAATAACAAACACATGTCTCAAAGCAATCCAACAAGGGACAAAGCAACCTTGAGGGATACCAGCAAATGTAACATTAGGAAACCTTGATTTCAAATTGTAGGATCTCGTTTGTGTATTTTCAAGTGACTCTTTCAAGCCACTTATGTTTTTACTTGGTCTAGCACAACGAAGATAGTTCAAATAGTAGCTACCTTAGAAAACTAGCTTCACATAAAATAGTATAGGCCCATTGCTTGGTAGTCCTTCAGCTCACACAATAGTGTCACCCCCGGAAGGGCACCCATGTTTTTGGATTTTTCCAGGTATTGTTGTCGTGCTACGAAGATCTCTTTCGCAACATAATACCCTAGGACACGTATGATGGGAATCTTGGGGGGAGAATCTTACCTCCCCTTGCACTATAATAAGTCACTATTTGGAGGTGAATCGGGTAGGCTACTAAGTTATAGTTGCTAGCAAGGTTTCATGGCGTCCCCGCAATCAGTTTGTACGGTGTCAGACACTTAATTCTCTAGTTCAACCATGCCAATATGCTGAGGATATTAACTCAGTATGGAATACCATTGAACATGACCTACCCAAGCTTGAAGGGATAAAGAGGACCTTTGGGTCACACTTTATTTCTATACCAACTGAAGGGATTACTGATTTGAGGTCATCCTCTAAAGGGGAAGTGCACCCTCTAGACAGGCCTTTCTAGAAGCTTGATTAAGCTAAGATTTCTCTTCACCCAAGATCCACAAAGGTGAGGGGAGAGGATATGGCTATAACTTAATCATAGCATCACTTATATTAAGGGTTTTAATCTGAATAACAAAATATCTTGAAAGAAGTGTTGAAAAACACTTCTTCAAACACACCAAGAAGTTTCCATTCCAAATTGAACCTATTTAAAAGAAAATAAGTGTTTTCTACCTAAGCAAAAGACACAATAGTATGGTTAATCATTCATGTTCAACTTGTTTCCCACATAGAAAAAAGAAAGCTTGTAAAAGGTGTGTTAATTTTCCTTATGTCATTCAAGATTGGTTGAAGTTCATTGCCTTAACATTCAAGATTGAGTGAGGTAAATTTTAAACAACATACATTCCAAGACAAGTGTTTAACCATACAAGTTCATTTTAAGAATCTATTAAAAATCATCAGGGAACCTACATGAAATCCGTTAGTAGTCTTAAAGTTTCATATATGTTGTAAGAAATCACTAAAAGCCAGGAAAACATGTAGACAGCCAAGTACCACAGATGGTGATCGGCGCAGATGACGATCTGTAGAAATGATGAATCACCTGCATAGATGGCCAAATAAACACAGTCAAATTCTGCTAAAAATAGACTTAATCAGACTTAAAAATAAGTTTTTTACCAAATTAAACAGCATTTAACTCTTAAAAATTATCTTACTATCAAAAACCCGAGAGTTAAAATACTAAAAACTTGATAAAAATAGTTTAAACCATAGTATTATGAGTATGTTTTTGAATAGGCGGAGAT
The DNA here is from genome assembly GCA_018584345.1 of Thuja plicata. Classification (NCBI taxonomy): domain Eukaryota; kingdom Viridiplantae; phylum Streptophyta; class Pinopsida; order Cupressales; family Cupressaceae; genus Thuja; species Thuja plicata. The sequence goes on along the minus strand of MU227197.1, from coordinate 2,013,543 downwards.
GGTGAGTTATATGAGTAGATGGTCAAGTGTCGCAAACAGCCAGGAAGTGCAGACGGTAATCTGCAAAAATGGTGACTCCAGAGCGGAGACGGGTCTCTGTGAAATTTTCCAGAACCGCAAAAAATCTTTAAAAAATGTTTAGAAAATAAGAGACGTGGGTCCCACTGGGCATGCCAAAATGTATATACTAGAATCTAACCTATTGGGAGCATGCTCAGACATGCAAATGTTAGATAAATACATCAATAAACTACATTAACATATCTAACAACATACTCTAAAACAAAAGACTCCATCATAACCTCCGATGAGCTAAACAAGGGCACCCAATGCCTTGTTGATTTTCTCTTAGAGAAGGTTTGTGGGTGTGCTCTCCCAACACAGTATCAAAATCCCACTATGATTGATGGATGGAAGCTACAATGCATACTAATGGAAAAAATGAAGAACTCAAGAACAAGTATGAGGAACTTGTCTCAAACCTTCATCAAATGATGATGGATATGCAAATACTATACTAGGATGATATGCAAGAGATGAACAAAACTAGATTCCTTTGCCATTATCCTAACATATGATTTCTAGATTCAACTATGAATTAAGCATGAAAATAACTAAGAGATGAGATTGAAAAATATAAATTAATGCAATTCTAGAGCTATTTTAACATGATAACAATGCATAAAAAGGAGATGATTTGCTCTTGACAATGGCCTCTATTTATAGATTTTTTGGAGGAGAGAGAGGGCTTGGATGAGGTGGAGCTCATGTGGCATCCACATAGGTGCCACATGAGGGACACATAAACCATGCAAGAGGCCCACTTTGCTCACACATGTGTGAGCAACTTTGGATGTGATGGGTCAAAGTGTACTTAAAGTACACATGTGAAGGATCTTGTAAGAGGTGTAAGAGATTTCGGCTAATAAAACACTTTTAGAAAGTGTAAGAATGTGTCATCATGGGTGTAAGAAACCTTGTTGGCACCAAATAAGGATTATTTGAAAAAGTGTATTTTTGAAAATTTGCTCACACATGTGTGAGCAAATAATTAGGACTAATTGGTGTAGGAATCAAGAAATTAGCCTAATTAACCTTAGTTAATCAGTGAATAGGTTTATTTGGTGAGAGTGATGTGAGGTAGGGTAGGATCTAGGTTCAAATTAGTTTAATCCAAATTAGAAATTTAGATTAATTTGGTTTAGTAGATTTTAAGTCATATGGAGGAATAAATAAATTAAAAATTTATTTAAAGGGGACTAATGAAGGGGAATGTATTAAATAAAATTTAATACATCAAAGGGGGATAGTATTTAAATTAAATTCAAATACAATGGAAAGTGAATTATATTTAATTAAATAAATTTAATTAAATAAATAGAAGAGCATAACAAATATAACTAATTAATTATAATGCTAAGGGAATATTAATTAAATTAATATAAGGACGATTTTAGACATCTACAGAAATATCATTGGAACATGAAAAGAGTCATAATCAAATCAAGATCAATCTATATGTGCTTATATGGTGTTTAGGAACACCTTTGATTCATTTTTCAATCACAGTAGAGAAATCATCAATTGCAACTTGGAATTAAGCAATGTATTTTTGTGTTTGAGTGAGTGAGATAAACAATATCAGCAATCGTAATCCAATGTAGTGTTGAGAAAAATTGTTTGATTAAAGTGTTGAGAAACACTAGTATGATGTCAGTTACAGGTAGGTGGTGTTTAAGAAACACCCTTGTTTGTGGTAGTTTTATTTTGATTCAAGTATTAAGAAATATTGTTTGTAGTGGAAAACCTTCCTAGACAAGGACCTAGGACAACCTAGCAACCAACAAACACCAACCGAACATGATAGTAGAGATGCCCCCAGTGCAGAATGACAATCCCTAAGATGCAAATGTAGACACATCCCAGACAAGGATAGGGCACTCATGAGTAATTTAGATTCAACCAATAACAAATATATGATCATGAAGGATTGGTGCAAGTAGTGCATTGATAGATGGAGCACGAATACAAGTGATGCTTATTTGCCAGGTTTTCACCACTCAGCAAATTTTTATTTTTTCTACCAAGACACTTGTTTGCCAGGTTTTTGCCAAGGCACTTTTTCTATTTTTCAATTTTTTTGTACTTTTTTTCTCTTTTTTTGTTAGAATCAAGGTGTGTATTTCTAGGTTTTCACCAAGAATACCTTTTTTCAGGACTTTTTCCACTATTTTTTACTTTTATCTTTTCCACTATTTTTGGCTTTCTTCAGGATTAATTTTTTCTTTTTGGGGTATTTTCTCAGGATCAATTTCACTGTACAAGCCCGTCTGCTAGATGTCAAGCATAGAATCGCTTCAAGTGTAAGGTACTGATAGGATCAGGAAGGACATCTCCTTCAAATGCAGCTAATTGATAAGCTCATGTCCCATATGTTGCTATGATAACAAAAGGCCCCAGCCAGTTGGGTTCAAACTTGCCTTTTTGTTCTGTGTTTGGTTGATTCTTTGGATTCTCTCTTAGAATGAGACCCCCCACTTTAAACTATTGTGGCTTTACTTTTTTCTTGTACACTTTTGAAATCCCTTTTTGATAAACTTTCAAGTGATCAAATGCTTGTTGTTTGCACTCATCTATCAGTTCTAGTGCATGAACCCTATCTATGTGGTATTGTTCATCTGTGACAAGACCTTTGAGAGATACTTGCAAAGAAGAAATTTCTACTTCAATTGGTAATACTGCTTCTACGTCATAGACTAGAGAAAATTGTGTGGCTTTTGTTGGTGTTTGGATACTTGTTTTATATGCCCATAGTGTTGGATTTAATTGCAAATGCCAGTCTCTACCAGACTTACCCACAGTTCTGTGTAGGATTTTTAAAATGTTTTTGTTTGAAGCCTTAGCTTGTCTATTACCTTGATAATAATAGACTGTATAACAATGTTGAGTGATGTGAAACTGTGTACAAAGGTCCTCAATATCTTGGTTCTTGAACTGCCAGCATTGTCTATTACAATGGATGAGGGTATCCCATACCTACAAATGACGTAGTTCAAGATGAACATGGAAACTTTTTTCCAGTGGATTTGATTAGCGGCACTACTTCGACCCACTTTATTAAATACTCATTGTTTGTGATGATGCATTTGTGTCCACTTGAAGAATTAGGATAAATCTATCCAACAAGATCAATGGCTCATTGATGGAATGGCCAATGTGTTATAAATGGTATGAGTTCCCTGGCTGCAGACTGGATAAGGTTTCCATGTGTTTGACATTTTTAACATGTTTTGGCATATTACACTGCATGTTTTTCCATTGTAGGCCAATAGTATCCAACTCTTAGAAGTTTCTTAGCCAATGAAAAACCATTCGAGTGTGATCCACATACACCTTCATGGACTTCTTTTAATGCGCGATCAGATTCCTCTTGTTCTAAACACCTAATTAGCATTCCATCAAGACCTCATCTACATAATTTAGTAGTAATGAGTACATAATGCAATTTTGTCCTAATTAAGGCTCATTTTTCATTTCTGGACAGGCCATTAGGTAAGGTTTGATCTATAAGATAGGAAATTATATTGGCAAATCTATATTGGTCTTGGGTGTTTAAGGCACAAATAACTTGTGATTTAAGTCTATCGAATGTCAGAAAGGAAAATTCTTCCACCAAGAATTCATAGAAGAAATGATGTTCCTCTAGTTGTAGCATGGATGCGAGCATTTCCATAGCATCTGTAGCTCTATTTTTTGTTCTTGGAATTTGTCAGGATGTGATAAAGACAAAGTATTATTTCAAATCTTCCACCATCTACTTATAGGGAATCAACTTCTCATCTTTTGTTTGATATTCTCCATTTACTTGGTTGATGATGAGTTGAGAGTCACCATATACATGTAACTCTATGATTTTCCATTCAAAGGCTAGCTTGAGACCATTTACCAATGCTTCATATTATGAGATTTTGGTTGTGCATGGAAACATCATTTTGTATGCCTTAGGTATCTTGTAGCCTTGAGGAGTCATAAACAATACCCCTGCTCTAGATCCTTGTTGTGTGAAAGAACCATCAAAATACATCTTCCAAGGATATTATGTTAAGTGCATGATTGTCTCATCTAAAAACTCTATAATCAAAGGTCTTGCATCTTGCAATGGTGAATCGGCCAATTGATCCGCTAGCCTTTGTCCTATAATAACCTTTTTTTCTACATACTTGATATCAAATTCACTGAGTATTAAGACCCATTTTGCTAGTCTTCTTGTCAATGTTGTTTTATTGAGGATATATTTGAGAGGATAAATATTTGTGATATGTTTTAATGTATGCGAAAGCATGTAGAGTCCCAACTTCTAGGATGCAAAAATGACTACTAAGAAATCCTTTTCAATGATACTATATTTAGTTCATAAGACACCAATGTCCTGTTGATATAATAAATCGCTCTTTCCTTCTTGTTTTTGTCTTCTTGTGCTAGAAATACTCTGAGTGATGTAGTTGTAGCTGAAATTTAGAGTAACAATGGTTTCCTATTATTGGGTGCCATTAGAATAGGAGGATTAGCTAGGTAATCCTTTAATTATTTGAAAAAAATTTCACAATGTTCATCCCATTTGAAAGTTACTCGTTTGTGTAACACTTTTGTGAAACATTGCACTCTATCTGCTAGTTTAGACATGAGTCTTATGATTTAATGGAGTCTCCCTTGGAGGGTCCTCATTTGACTAATGTTACAAGGAGGTGGAATTTCAATTATTTATTTTACCTTTTTTGGGTCCACCTTAATTCCTTTAGCTGACACAATAAACCCTAAGAGCTTCCCTGATTGGACTCCAAATCCACATTTCTTTGGATTAAGCCTTAGTTGAAATTGTTCCATTCGATCTAGTATCTTCCTCAAGTCTTCAATGTGATATGTTCTTAGCTTTGACTTGGATAAGGTATCATCCACATAATCCTCCATGTTCTTATGTATCATGTTATGGAAGATTGTCATCATAGCTCGTTGATATGTAGCTCCAACATTCTTTAGCCCAAATGGCATTACGTTCCAGAAAAATGTTCCCCATGCACAGGTAAATGCTATCTTTTCCTGGTCTTCAGGAGAAATATTTATTTGGTTATAGCTTGAAAATCCATCCATGATTAAATAAATCTCATATCCTACTATGAGGTCTATAATCATATCAATATTTGGTAGTGGAAAGTCATCTTTAGGATAATATTTGTTTAGATCTCTAAAGTCTGTCTAAAGTCTGTGCAATTTCTGATAGACTTATCTACTTTAGAAACTGGGACTACATTATAAATCCATCCTGTGTAAGTGATGACCCTTATGAATCCAACCTTTAAGATTTTTTCCAGCTTTGCTTTTACCAATAATGCCACATGTGAGTGCATATTTCTTAGTTTCTCTTTGACAGGTTTTATTCCAGGAGCTATAGATAAGTGATTCATTATTAACTCAAGATCTAGTCCAGGCATATCAATATAAGATCATGCAAATTTTATATTTTTCTCTTTAAGGAACTCATTAAACTATGTCTTTTCTTCATCTAATAATTATTGCACCAAATGTATGAATTGAGGAAATTTTGTTGTGCCCAAATTAACTGGTTGTGTTGGTTCTATCAGTACTAAAGATCTTTCTTGAAAGTGTTTAGGGAGGATATCAAGAATCTCATATTTTGGTGCCTCTGAGAGGTTTGCACCATCAGATACATCTTTTGTTTTTACTTTTATAGAATCTGATACTGCCACAATGTTGTTTTCACCATTAGTTATTTTTTATTTTTACTTTTCAATTTTTGACTAAGAAACTTGATATCCTCCTCTATCAAATTCACACTCCTTGCATTGGTGGAAGAGGGATAGGGTTCACAAGCATTCAGGTAACAGGCTAAAGTGTAGTCATTGGGAAATTTCATGATAGGCGTAGGTTCTGAGTCTATCCAATCAATAATGTTCATGTTTACCAAGGATAAATATTCAGAGGTTTTTAAGGACAACATTGTGCCAGCATCAAGACTATTAACTGACAAGACATGTTATGTTCCATAAGCTTCTATAGTGTTTAGATCATTAAGAGTCGAATTGTCATTATTAGTGTCATTGTTAGTGTTATGTGAGCCGAACTCTATCGACTCATAATTTGAGATTTCTCCTTCTTCCCTTATCATATTAGAACTCATATCTTGCATCCTTTGGAATTATTCTAGTCCTAGTAAGATGTCATTGTCTTTATAAATTATCCTAGGTGTCACCATCTCATCCAATTATGTGACAACATTGGTATTATAGGTAGTGTTAGAACTTTCTCCTCTTTCCAATAAAGCTGCGAATTTATGGATTACATCTACCTCAATGTCCAGAGTAGCATCAGAAATATGGTCCCATTCATAATCATGTGAGCCTAAGATATTGTCATCAGATCAATTTAGAAACTCAGCAATATTTATCTGGTGTACCCTATTAGCCATTTGTGTATCAAAGTGTGGTAGGTCTAGGACATGTGAAACTATCACCAATTGCCCCCAGTTAGGATGTGTATCTTTTTGTTTTCTTATAGGATAAAATTCCTCAAGAGTGTTTGAGCTACTTGCTTCCTCTTCTCTATTTATGTATTCTTCTTGTTCTTGAGGGATTTCGTCATGAGCTTCTTCTGTTTGCTGAACTTCTAAAGAGTCTTTATCTTCCTCCTCCTCTACCTCTTGGACATTGGTTTGTGACAACAAAGGAACATGATGTTCTAGTTGCTCTCCAAAAGTAGGTACATACCATTCTCCTTGGTATTTTGGGTTCCCAGTACCAATATGCAGTAATATTTCATATGTCTAAGGTACAAGTTATGTTTCTTCCTCTTCTTCATCACTTCCTTTATTAAAGATGGGACCATCTCTTGAGGTGGGGTGTTCTAATTTTTTATTGAAACCCAACCTTGTTTTGTCTATAGTGTCTCTGAATTCCATGTGGATAGGCTCAATGAGTCCCTTTCCTTTATTTCCTAAAGTTCCCTTCCCTTTGTCTCCCATTTTTTTAAGAAGGCCACAACCTTTGTCATATTTTTCAGGAGATATCTCAATATGTTTTAATTTATTTTCTATTTTTTCCTCTTTATAGAGCCAAGCCAAGACTACTTTTTCTTCTTTTTCTTCCTCTTGAGAAGTAGAGGCTCTAACCATGCCAGTTGGTTCATGAATGTCTTTTCCTTTTGATGCAAAAAGTGTGAAAGAGGGGGATGGTTTCCCATATGATCTTGGAGACACTATAATGTTAGCCAATGATGGTTTTGTCTCTATTTTGTATTCCCCCATGCTAGTTTCTTCAAGTTTTAATGTCTTTCCAAAGCTTCTCATCACCATGTCTTTAGAGGTTTCAGCTGGGAACTCTTTTGGCACATCCTTATTGTGAGGAACCATACTATATGCCTTGATGTTATTGCAAGTGTAGCTTGAATCTGCAGGAATTGTTACTTCCACCCCATTGTGTGGGAATTTGATACATTTGTGGTAAGTAGATGGTATTGCTTGCATTTCATGTATCCAAGGTCTTCCTAATAATATGTTATAGGCAAATCATAGATCAAGAACTTGACAAATCACATTACATTCAATTGGTCATATTCTTATTGGTAAAATAACTAGTCCTTTGGATGATCTTTCCTCTTCATCATAAGCCTTGATGGTTATCTTACTCCTTGAATCAATTATGTGCTCTGAAAATCCAAATGCTTTTACCAGATTGAGAGTACATATATTCATCCACGCACCTCCATCTATCAATACACATTTTACACGATGTTAATGGATCAAAACTTCAATATGAAGGGGTTGATTATGGAGATGAGTCAAAGATTTGTCATCTTCTTCTGAAAAAGAGAGATAATGTGGAGCTGATATGTGATTGACCATTGCCTAGAACTTGTCTACATCTATGTCTTTTGGAACATTTGTAGAATGCAGGGATTGTTCAAGAACTTCTCTATGCACTGAAGAGATCTTTAATAAATCAAATATAGAAATTTGAGCCAAGGTTCTTTGCATTGGTCTACCAAGCTATAGTTAGAAGATGGTATAGGAATAATTTGTCTTGACGTTGTTGGTTTAAGAATTATGACAATAGTTGGTTTTGATGGTGTTGTCTATTTGGATGAAGAATTAACCCCTTTAATTGTGATTTGTGCTTGGCTTCGTGTTACTACATTTGAATGTGTCAACTTGTCCTTGACACCTTTGATAGTGATCACATTTATTGATTTGTTCTTTATGTCCAACATATTGATCACATTATTATTATGGGAATAAGTGTAATTGACTTCATTTCATTTTCCTTTAGAGGCTTCTCCTTTTTCATAGTTAGGAAATAGTTTATTATATGTCATACATGATCTTCATTAGATGTATGTCCTTCCACTTTTATCTTGCCTCCATCAATGAGATCTTGTATAACATGTTTGAGTTTAACACAATCATTATTAGTGTGTCCTTTATTCTTATGGAACTCACAATAGGCATTATCATTCCACCACCTTGGTTTTACTTCTGGTTCCCATGGTTTTGACTCTGATACAGTGATGATTTTTTTATCCAAGAGAGTCTTCAAAACCATCTCAAGAGGTTCTTCCAATGGATTAAATGTTCGTTGTGGTCTAGACATCCATGGCTTATTCATGTTGGTATCAATGTTTTCTCTTGGTATTTTTGTTGTTACCTTAGCTTCTTTATTTGCTTGTAGGCTATTTGTGAAATTAAACATAGCTGGTTTAGCATTTGCATTTGAGGCTTCAACCACTCCATCATTAACAACATTTTTTTTCTTTTTCCACCATTGAGGTTTGTTTTTATAGTTGTTAGAGGATTTATTGTCACTTTGGAGTGTGATTTCTCCTTTCTTGACCATAACTTATTCAACACGAATGGTATTCTTTATCATTCTATCAAAACTAGGAGAATATTGCATTTGTAGGGCGTAATTCATTTTAGGTACTAAGTTGTTTACAAATATCTCCATCTTTTCAGATTCATGTATTGGTCTTGAGTACCTAGCAAATATTCTCCTCCACCATTGCAAAAAGTGCATGAAGGATTCACCCATTTGTTTTTTTTATTGCAAAGATCCATCATGGTAAAAATGTGTTGTATGTTATAGGATTAATGTTTGACAAATATTTTTATTAAATCCTCAAATGTTTGCACACTTGGTGTTAGTTTAGAAAACCATTCCATAAAATTCCCACCTACACTTCCTGTGAATATTCTCATCAAGTGCATCAGTTCGTGCATGTAATATATGCTAGAGACACAAAATTCTCTTACGTGGTCATGTGGATCTGTTTCTCCCATGTATTTTTCATATTTGGGTCATGTCATGTTAGGTGGGAATAGAACCATGTTTATGCTTTTGTCAAAAGGAAATGGACATAGGTGCTCCAAGAAGTATTTCTTTAAGGGTTTGGTCTTCTCTTTCTTGAGCGCTGTGAGTTTTTTTTGCATTTGATATAATTTTTTGAGAGTATGGAGATAGGTGTTTGTACCTCGTCTTCCTTGAATCTTTTAACATCATATTCATTGGAAAGTTTACCTCCAAGAGAAGCTAAGTGAAGGAAGTATTTTTCTTTATCTTCCCTAATGATTTTCTCCAAGGTTCTTTGAAACTTCCTACTCTATTTGAGTTTATTGTATTATTCTTCTGATATGTCCTCATCACTTTCTGAATCAAACAAAGGACTAACATGATTTCTCTCTTCTTGACTTTCTCTTTCATCTTATTCTTATTTATATTCCTCAAAGGTAGTACTTCATTCATGATTAGGTGCATCCATTTCAGGTGAGTCTTGATCAAAGAGGGGGTTCGTTTGGGATGTCTCTCCTTGTAGAGATTTAAACAATCTTGGAGGTCTTTCTGAATCATCAGCAAGGTATTGTTCAATTCTCATTTTAAGCATGAAAGCAAGGTCACAATTTTTTCAAAAGTGTTTTGATTGTGCCAAAAGGAATTTATGAATTGTCCAAATGTATTTGTCCAAGTTGTGGTGAGTGTGAGTTTGATTTTTTGAAGTGATTGATTCTAGTGTCATGGGGTTAGAATGCCCTGATAGTGAGTTGGGAATCAATAAGATTTTTTTAGTGATGTGACAACATGATTTGGGATCAATTGTGACAACCCTAAATAACATGCCACATAGACTTCTAATTATATTGAGAAATAGCGTCAGGTGGACCAGCAAGAATAGCAAATTTTGACTGAAAAACAAAAAGGGTATCCAAAACTATAGAGTTTTTGAGTCTAACACATGTGCAAGTAGCCTTTGTCCTAGATTCAACTAACCATATGTGAGCCTAGATATATGGGATGTGATCTTATTCTTCCTAAATATGACTTTGTTTACCAGATGTGAGCCTAGATTTACAAAATGTGAGATTTCTTCCTAGATGTGACTCTGTTTCCCAAATGCGAGCTAGGATATACCAAATGCGACTCTCTAATAGTTTTTTTCTAATTTTTCCACTTTGTCTTGAAGAACGTGAAAATTTTTCCAACTCCAGGGTCTATCTGATGAATTCCAGAGTGTTTTTAAGCAGCATAAATGTTTGTGATTGTCAAAATACTGATTGTTTGCGGTGTTTATCTTGTTATTTCAATTTTGACACATAAAGAAAGTTGTTTAAGAACCAAACACACCTATTCCCTAAAATCTATGGCATATCATGAAAAAGTTTTCTCATAGACTCGGGTACACACTCAAATGCTAATCAAATTACGATCATCACCAACCATGCAATGGCTCTAATCATGATGTCGTATTATCTGACTCCAAACGCAAGTGAGGGCACAAAATGACAAGTATCTTGGGGCAATTACTCTTTGCCTTGCACAAAGATTATCACCTTTTGGAGATGAATCAGGTGGTCTTAACTACAAAGTTTTTTAATCCAAGCATCCATTCGCAACTGTCCCCCCTAGAATTACACAAGGAAAAATTAAGGCGTATATCCCTATGAGTACCTAGATGAGTGTAGTCTCACAAGAAAGATTCAAGTGGCTGCACTCTACACACATCCAAGCATGTCCAAGGAATAATAGTCAAAATTCCAAGGACAAAACTGATTACATCTTCCGAGACTTTGGCCTCAAGGAAGAGTTTTTATTATAGTGAGATGGAAGGGCTGGCATTCACCTGTCCTCGCTTGGGTCATTCCCAAGATATTTTTTCCTGAATAGACAGGCCCTCTAAATTTAAAATCAAGAAAGAGGATTTGTGGATTAGGAGTCTAGATTTATGATTCTTCACGAGGAAGAAGAGCATACTCTCTTATCCATGCAGTTTTCTCCTATCAAAAACATCATGCAAGTTGTTTCCCTCAAATTTTCAAACTCAAAACTTAGTCCCCCATGTCAATTTTATGATTTTCCAACTTGGGAATAGAGAATAATCGTCTAGTTGGACTAAGAATCAAATTCAAATTTGAAAATTAGGTTCCTACAAAAGGATTTAACCAAAAACACTTTTGATAAATTAAGTTTATTTCCCCAATTTCTATTCAAATCTTAACTTGATGTTTGAGGTTCTGATTTTCCATGAAGGAAAAGAGCATACTTCTCTAATCAAGTTACGAATTGGAGAAAATTTGTCTTAAGTTCCTAGAATTGCAAAATAAGTTTGGTTGAACACATAAGGAAACCTAAAAAACTACTTGTTAGTAGTTTCATTCCATCTTCTTAGCCAAAGAATTCTTCAACAGCATCCTGCAAGAACTCATTAGGTTTCTCAAACAATAAGATTCATCCAAAAATATGCAAATTCAACCGATTAGTCATAAAATTTATCAAACATGCAAGTATACTAACCAAATGCAACTCTGAACTTTACCAAATGTGATCTTATTTCATAAATCTGCTCCAAGAAAAACTAAATCTGAGAAAAGATGCTAAATGTGATCTTTTACACTAAATGTGATCCAAGAATTGTAATCACCTTAAAATGGTCATCTAAACCCTAGACCCCCAATCTCAACAATTAATCAATAAACCCTAATCTTGATAAACCCTAAGTCCTAAATCAAACAGGCAATTCTTCAATCTATCAATTTTCAACTAATCTGACATGAATCCTAGGTCCTAATCAATCATCGTACTTGATTAATTAATTAATTCCTAAAATCACAATACATTGGAAAATAAAACTTATGTTAATTATTTAATTAATATTCTAATATATTAATTAAATAAAATTACTAAATTTTCAATTAAATCAAAAAAGGGAATTAAATTAATTAATAAAAACAAATATGCATTCAAAATTATTTAAATTACTAAAAATGCATATGACGTCATCAAATTCAAATGACTGATTATCAAAATGGAAACAATCTAGTTCCACTCAGTTAACTGATTCTCCAATATCTATCATTTTGGAAATATTTTGGTTAAATAAAAATCAATTTGGAAGTTTCTGAAAAGACTGATCAGTCAATTCCATCAAATGAATATTTCGACCAATCACATTGCTTGCACATGGATTGTGCTTCTTCAATCAAATCTGAGCCACTCTTTTCTTTCGATCTCGATCGTTGATTCAAGAGAGATTTCTATAAAAGAGAAACTCTTTTCCTTCACAAAGGATCCTAATTTTTATTATCCTCATTATGTTGCATTTCGCATTCTAGTTTTCTTTCATATTAGCTTTCTTTTAATCATTTAGCTTTAAATTTTTTTTTTAAGCATGCAAATAATCTAAATTAGAGCACACTTTAATTTTGGTGTTTTAAAATGAATCTTACACACTTCAATTTGGTTCTCTTAAAAGTGAATCCTAATTAGATTGTATTAACCACAAATTTGTATCCTACATCTATCACTTTAGATCATTTAGCATAGCTTTAAAATCCTTCATTTATGTTATTGGTGTAGTCACTGAGCTTGCGATGACCTGAGAGCAAGCTCATACTCTTGCCTACTAGAAGGCAATAGATCGGTTTAGGTTAGTGTAGTTATTTATTGTTTTTTAGATTTCTTGTTTTCTAACCTGCTAACCATATAATGATCTATTGAAGTGTGTGTTTGTCATGCAGCTTGCAAGTACCCATTTTCACATGCACATTTATGGTGCCAACCATGGAAATCCTCATCTTCTAAAGGGGTCAGAGATTTTTTGAAAGACAAACCATGGATTAAACGCAAACAATACTTTGACTCTTTACGAGAGTCCTACGAATCCGCACTTAAGACTCTACTGGCAAACAAGCTGATCATATTTCTAGATAACTCCAAACCATATGATCCAGAGGTCAAACTTAAATGGTGGAGAGACAATTATTTCTATCAATACCATAGAAACAAAGACATATAGTAGAAAATTGCATGAGGCTCAAACATGATATCCAAGATCTCATTGATAATGAAATAATTGTGGTTGATAATCACAACAAGAATGTTGATCATAAGGCATTCAAGATCCTTTCCCAGTGCATCACAAGGGAGAAACTTCTAAGAAAGGTTCTCAAATCAATCACACTTATTGTAATGATGACTACAACATCATTAACATGCTTGAGCCATCTCATTCTGAATATTGCAATATCAATGTCAAAAAGAAAGAGAAAGAGGCTCGATCTACCAACACAGTGACCTGAGCGCAAGCAAAGGTCACCCTAGGGGGTTTTGGATCTTCCAACCCTTCATTGTCTTCCAATAAATTGTCGGTATCCAAATCCTAGATACCTCTTAGAAAACAATCCATTGTGGGTACCTCTAAAGTCTCACAGTCCAAACAAGTGAATTCATCCAATACTGTAGACTATAGCATCATCGAGAAATTTCAGAGAAAATCTGCACAAATTTTGATCTTTGAATTGCTCAAACTCTCTCCATCTCACCAAGAGGTCCTAGATAAAGCGCTATCAACTACCAATGTCCCTAAGGACTTGGATCTGGATCATTTTTAATCCATGGTGGGTCACTTAACCTCGCCACATTACCTATCATTCTTAGAAGAAGACGACAACTCTTTAAGTCATCCTCACAATATCCCCTTGAATATCAAAGTCATGATCCAAAAACATCGTGTCAGATGGGTCTTGATAGATGGAGGCGCAGGGTTGAATATATGCACATACAAGTTAATCGAGCAACTAGGATTTTTAGAGAATGTCATTGATCCTAAAAATAAAATCACTATCAAGGCATATGATGAACAAGAAAGATCTTCTAAAGGTCTTGTCACTTTATCAATCCGAGTGGGTCCTGTTGAGAGAGATGTTACCTTCCAAATTCTAGATCTCCCTCTAGCCTACAACATCCTATTGGGAAGATCATGGATCCATGAGATGCAAGCAGTTCCATATTCAACTTTCCATCAATGCGTCAAGTTCCCATTCAATGGTGTAGAGGTAACTATTCTTGTAGACACTGGATATGTATGTAATGCATTAAGAAAAGCAGTGGACACTTTAGTCCCACATAACAGTGAGGTGTCCAACTCTGATTCAGCCACAAATTTGGTGAAGTAAATGGAAAAAAAACTCAAGATAAAGGACACTAGTATGGGTGGATACATAGTGGAACCCATACTATCAATCACATCTCTTCCCATGTCACCTAGGTCCTATGGGAGACCTTCGGAAAAGATGAAACCGACAACACCCCCAAGAAATCTATGATGATGACTTTGCTAAAGTCGACATACCATTAGAGGATAAAAAGAAGAACAAGCCATTCTAGATTGGATATATAATGAACCTGAAAATAATGAGGTCAAACAACATGAAATATCCCTGGAAACATTTGGATTGGGGTATGTGCTAGCTTGTAAAATGGGTTATTTAGGTAAAGGACCCATTGGATGTAATCGGAATGGACTTAAAGAATCAATCTCTGATAAATTTAGATGACCTAGAGACACAACTTTTCTAGGGTTCTTATCTAGGAAAGCACAAAGAGAAAATAATAATCTAGATGAAGGAAAGAGACATCGGGTTCATTTAGATGAAAAAGAGAAGAACAAAACAGAATAGAGAACTAACATACCCACTGGCAAGTGGGATGACTCTGACGATTCTGATGAGGAGGATGGGTATTCTTCTCCTATTCCTCCCAATATCTTGGCTCTCCTCTTTGAAGAAGAAACACCCTAAGTCAATGCTACTGAAGAGCATGTTCTAGAGGAATCACCAATTACTTCTGATCAGTCAGAGACTACTACATCTAAACAAGACCAAGATATAGAAGAAAGGATTCTAACCATAGTAGAGTTTTTAGACATAACTCATCCAAATTGGGGGCAAAGAGTAGATTTCACTCATGTCCTTGATATGAAACTTAATGATGAAATGAAATTCCGTGAATACGAGTTTGAGAGTCTTTCAGAAGGCACTTTAGACAAAGAGGTGGATACAGTTCAGCGATATGTACCCATGCTCAAAGTAGGTGAAGGCTTAGAGGTTAGGTCTGATTAATTAGGTCCTTCTATTTCTGACATGGGCTTTGATGATGTCATTAGGGATTTTTATTTTTTGAACATGTTTATACAAGGTTCAGGTCTAGGACTCTACTTAATAGTCAATGTCTACAATGAACATACCTTGAACACCCTCAAACCCATCAAACCTTTACCACTAAAGCATCCCAAACTCATTGATTGGTCCTTACAAGGAAAACCTGCTTAAATGCCTACATTCTCCAATGACTATGCTTTAGCCTACTATCTTAATGTCACTGAACCTATCACTTTTTCCACCAGTGAACCTAATGTGAGCATGACTAAAGTGGACATCAAGTATCTCAGTAATAAAATAAAAAATGAGAAAAAGAAAAGGGTCTAAAGGTGAAAACCACATTGTGGCAGTTTCAAAACCTAAAATAGTAAAAAGAAAAGACGCATCCAAAGGTGAAAACCTCTCTAAGGCTTTTGAGGATGGGATGCTTGATGTCTTGCCTATTCATTTACAGGAACAATCATCAGTGCTCATAGAGCCAACTCAACCAGTGAATATTGGTACAGAGGAACACCCACACATCATTCATGTGGCTAAATCTTTATCTGCGAAGGAGCTCAAGGAATTTACAGATTTCTTTAGAGAGAATAAGATAAAATTTGCATGGACATACTCATATTTTCCTAGTTTAGATCCATATCTTATCATGCATCATCTATCAATAGCTCCTAGAGTAAAACCAGAAAAACAAAAACTCAGAAAAATGCACCCTGATGTTGCATTACTCATCAAGGCTGAACTAGAAAAACTACTCAAATTTGGATTCATCTGAGCTATTGATTATGTAGAATGGATTTCCAACATTGCATCAGTATCAAAGATAGACAAATCCATCAAAGCCTGCACTAATTTTAGGGATATCAACAAAGCATGTCCAAAGGATGACTTTCCTTTGTCTAACATAGACATGATTGTAGACATGACTGTTGGGTATGAAATGTACTCTCTCATGGACGGTTTCTCTGGGTACAAGAAAATAAAGATTGATCCAGAGGATCAAGAAAAGAATGCCTTCACATGTGCCTGGAGAACACTCTATTGGAATGTCATGCCTTTTGGTTTGAAAAATGCAGGAGCTACCTATCAAAGGGCAGTAACAACTATATTCCACGATATGATGCACAAAACCATGGAAGACTATGTGTATGATACTCTTGCTAAAAAAATGAAACAATCTATGCACCTACAAGACATAGGCCCACTCATGGACATAATTGAAAATTTTTAATTTAGTTTGAATCCCAAGAAATGAGCATTCGGTGTTACATCTGGCAAGCTATTGGGTTACATTATCTCAGCTAAAGGCATAGAGGTCGATCCTGAAAAGGTATGAGATATATTGGAAATGCCACCTCCTAAGAACATCAATCAAATGAGAACACTCCAAGGGAGAATCCAGTCTATCAGAAGGTTCATCTCATAGTTGGATTATAGAGCACAACCATTTACCAAGACTCTACGCAAGGGCATTACTTATCAATGGAGTGAAGAATGTGACAAAAGTTTCACTCAAATCAAAACATACCTGTATAGTCGTAAAATGGAAGCACTTCCATTATAGACTAGTTTAGCCTTCCAAGTAAATGGTTTGGGGTCATCTAAAGTGCCTTGAATGGGTCTCTGACTTGGATCTATCCTTTTTCCCCTATTCTACCCCATTTCCCACTTTTCCAGCCTGGTTCTGACATCCAAAATCGAAAATTGAGATTTTTGACCTCAGGGTCAAAATTGACCTTTCTAGGTCAAGTTTGATCTCACCCTTGACCTAGGTCAAGGTTGACCTCAACCTTAACCCAGGGTCCAGATTTTAGTATCTCACAGTTTCCGGATGTTGGTCTTTGAAAAAGTTTAATTCCCACTTTCGGGTCGGCTGTTTTGGGTTCCAAAATGATGATTCCTAAATTATATTTAATATAGGTCCTCTCCTAGGGGTAAAGGATTTAATGGTAATTCAATTCTCCTATGTTTTCCTCCTTAGAAGATTGTGCCCTAATCGCATATAAAAGGAAGCTTTCTCCTCTCATTTTCTCTAAGCAATATTGAGAAACTAAGTCCTCTATTGAAACCTAAGCATCATCAAGTGAAGATTCAAGCAAGAAATAAAGAAATATTTGAATCAAGGATTCATTAATCATCAAGCATTCAAGCATCCAATTCATCAAAGAGATCCATGGGAGGCCATTGAAGGATTCAAGCTACATAGTGCCCTTTTTGGTGATCTCTCCATTCATCTTCTTCCAAGCCTCTTCATACTCAAGAACCATTTCAAGATTCGGTGTTGGAGATCAACAAGAAATTAATTAAAGACATTCTACATTCTAAATTATAGATCCATTGGTGCATACATACTTGTGGATTCAAGATTTGAATCCTCCACAAGGAATTTTACAAGCAAGGTGAATTTATACATTTACTTTGTTTACTTCTACAATTTCAATATTATATATTTGAGGTTAATTCCAAAACTGGGGCTTGACTAAGGCAAACACCTCCTCCCCAACAAAAAAATCTCTTTTTCATGCAGGTACAAGTTTGAGACTGCAGATTTGGACTCAGATCTAGATACCCTTTTTGGCTTTCTTTCGAGCTCCGCGAACAGATTTTCTGTCAAGGTTGTGTAGGTCAGGGTTGATATTATTGGGTCAGGGGTGACATTTTTGGGTCGAGGTTGACCTTTTTCACAAGACAGTTTTAGATTAGAAAATGATTTCTCTTTTTTGTTCATCTCTGCGTTTCCTTTCCGAATCATACTTCAGTTTTTCCAAAAACCAAGTACAGACCCCAAAAAATAGCATTCTTTGATCTGCAATATTTCAAGGTTAGTGCATTTCTCCTATCCATTTCAATTCAAATCATTAATCATTCTAAATCCATCACACATTCATTCCTTTCCATAAAATAGGAATTTAAGACTTTCCTCTCTTCTCTCATTTCCAAATGATTGATTCATTTGTGTATTGATCCTTCTCTCGGGGTTAATCAATTTGGATCATTCAATTGTGCATCTTGGAATAGAAGAGGAATATCTTATCTTTCCCCCACTTATTTCAAATGTTACATTTTTATATGTTACATTTTGGTGAACCCACAATAGACAACGCTTTCTTTTTGGTGTTAGATTTGCATCTTGTGTTAGAACTTACATGCATTTAAAAGTAGATTTCTTTTATGCTCTTGCATTTATATATCAAAAATTAAAAATCACAAATTGCTTTAAAAATACAAAAACATTTACATTTTTCATGCTTATAGATTTCATTTGAAT
>MU227197.1:1974454-1994732 GCA_018584345.1 Thuja plicata | reverse complement strand
TTTACATTTTTCATGCTTATAGATTTCATTTGAATGCATTTGGATGTATTTAAATCTATTTTCTATGCATTTCTTTATTCATTATCATGTTGCACAAGTTGTTTCAAGTGTTTTCCAAACATCCTTCCATAACTTTTGGGATTAAACAACATCCTCCTCTTACCTTAACATTGCATGATGTTACATCTACAAAGAATTTATTTAGTGCATGTGATGTTGCTTTTTCCTCTCTTGTATTACCTTGCAAGGATATATTAGATCAAGAAAATGACTTTAATCTTTCTCTCCATCATATTTCTCTTTATGGAGATGAGTTAAAGATTGATGTTTATTCTTCTCCTAATATATGTCTTTCCTATGAGCCTACTTTAGAATATAATCCTCCTATTTGGGATGAACCTTCGGATTTGGATGTTGATTACTCTCTTCCTCATGAAGCCATTGTGGATTATCTTCCTTTTTGGGATGAATCCTCGGATAAAGACATTGATTTATCCCCTCCTTGTGAAGATGCTTTGGTACAAGAGGGTGATTTATTCATACATGATGGTGACTCTTTTTCTAAAACACACTCCTCTTATGAAGACATTTTAGAGAAAGAGGGAGGCATTATAGATGCTTTACCTCCATTTGGGATTTATTCTAGTGATGAGGCATTAGTGGAGAATGATATGAATTCCCTTAATGATCTCCTTCTTAATGATGATCTTATGGAGAATAAATCTCCTACCTCGTCTCCTCCTAGGATGTCTTCTTTTCTTCCTTCTTGTGACTCTATTTGTAGTGTTGAGATAACTAACATGGTTTATCCAAAACCCTTGTTGACTATCAAAGGTTGTCCTAGCATTACTATTAAAGGTAAACCTATGGAATCTTTAGAATCTTTCAATGATCAAGATTCGATAGTTCACACCTATCATACAAGGAATAACCATCAACCTAATCCGGTGGTAACTACTTCTTTACCACCTTCTCAACCCATTCTTCCTCCTCCACCCTGTCTTCTTAACATGGAGTATGATATGATAAACCAATTGTGCAATACCCCTACCAATATTTCTTTATGGGAGCTTATTCAAACTTCACCTACCTACCATGAAGCCTCTCAAAAAGCTCTAGAAACTCTTCCCTCTCCACCTCCTAATCAAGATAACATCAATGCCTTCTTACAATGCATGCATGTTACCCCGGGTCCTCCTAAAATTGTATTTAATCAAAAGGATTTACCTTCTAAATAAGTTTAGAAGCAATATGATGCCCTTATGGTTGTTGTTAATATCAATAAGAGTATAATTCATAGAACCTTGATTGATAATGGATTTGGGCTTAATATTTGTACTATGGACATACTCAAATCAATTAAAGCTGATCTTTCAACTATTCAACCTGATAATAATGCTATACGTGGCTTTGATAACATTGATAAGAACACTTTGGGAATCATTACCTTAACTATCAAAGTAGTTCCAGTCATCCTGAATACTCCTTTTCATGTTATGTCTGGATCTCTTCATTATAACCTCCTTTTGGGCAGACCTTGGTTACATGAGATGCATTTTGTTCCTTCCACCCTTCACCGTAAACTCAAATTTATTCACAACAACATGGTGTATACACTTCATATAGATGATGCACCAAATCCTTGTTTGAATATTCAAACCCACAATAATCCTATTCCTAATAGTAATCCTTCTTCCTCTAATGCTCTTCCTGGAGATGATTGGGGAACCTTGAATTTTAATCCTACCCTTATTGTAGAATATAAGGTTTCTGATCTTGATTTTATGAAGCAACAAAGAGAGTTTGAACAACAAGCTTTTGCTTCTACTTCTCATTACCTTCGTAATAACTTTGTGACTGCTTCTACCCACTATGAATCTTTCAAGCCTAATAATAATGACATAGTGACTACTGAAGTTCCATTGACTCCTTTTGATATGGTTTCTCATTATGGTCTTGGTTATCATTTACTAGTTAAACAAGGATTCCATGGTCAAGGATGTGGTAAACATAAACATGGAATTCAAATTCCCTTACAGAATGGGGGGCATGAGAATTATTATGGATTGGGATTTAATCCTCAACAACACATCAATAACATCTCAAATAACACTTCAAAACATGATGAACCTATAAAGGATTTTGACCAAGAAGATCTTTGGCCTAAACTCCTTCGTGTTAAGATGATTACTAGACCTTAACGCAAAAATAAATGTAGTCCATACTTTAAGACTCTTCCTTTTTGTTTATATCATAGATTTCATGATCACTCTACTAATGAATGTCAAGCTTTACATTATAAAATTAGGCAGCTCATTGATAGTAAATTTATTTCTACTTCATGTGGCAATGAGTTGTATTTCAATCCTATTTTCTCTAAATAACATTTATGTTCCTATTATGGAACTCCACATTATGTAAACAATGTTAGCCTAATATTTGGGGGCTCGTTGTCTTCCATAGTATTTTGAGTCATATAATAGGTCCCCTTTCATCTTTGTTCCCACGCTTGGGGGGCAAGGATGACATCTCCTTCTTTTTTGTCTTTCCCGGATTCACTTTTCCCTTGGTTAAGCAGTATCTATCTATTATGTGATATCGAATCATACATGAAAATTTTGGTTTACATTGAGGATCTATGTCCTTAATCATAACCTATTTCTTTGTTTGACATTGGGTTTCCATGGTTGATAAATCTCTCACCTTGGAAACTGAATCGTGTGTTATCCCTCACAAGGGTTACTTTTTCACTTCTTGCATGATATCTCTTTGCATTCGTCCCTTCCATGGCCTCATAGGAGCCGTGACCTTCTTGGCTTGGACTAGGTGTTGTCTATAGATATTTTCTTGATGTTGAAGAAGGATTTATCCTTGTTCTTTTTTTTCTTTAACATGTCAAAATAGTATGTACTTTGCCATCTTAAGGAGGGGGGCATATATACGTCCCCCCTCATTTTATATTATGCATTTTTGTTCTAACATTTTGTTTTGCAGCATGCTAAATCCTCTAAAGGTAATGCACATAAGTTGCTAAATCTTGAAGAGATACGCATTCAATACAATTTAATATGCTAAATCCTCAGAAGGTAACACACATAAGTTTCTAAATCCTGAAGAGATGCATTTTACAAAATATATTAGATGGTGATATAAGGATATGGATCCATGGGTACTTCATAAAAGCCATCATAAGATGCACTACATACATGCATAAAGCCACTAGAAGGAACACAACTTTATGGGGTTACTATCAAGTGCTTTCTTGATGTGCCATCCTATCCTTTTTGTGGTTCACAGTGAGATACACACATCTTACTGGGTGGGCTAATCACACCCTCTCTCTTTCTCTCTTTAACTAAGTGATGTCTCTCTTATCATGATATTAGGGTTGATAAAGACTTAATTCCCTAGGGTCTTAAGGATTCCTTTTTCTCTTTTTATTTCATTAAGATTATCATTTCTTCATGAGCTCCTTTACCAAGAGTTTGTGTTGAGTCCATACTCTTTCTAAAGTGGGGGCTAAATGTATAGTCAGAAAATGGAAGCACTTCCATTGTAGACTAGTTTAGCCTTCTGAGTAAGTGGTTTTGGGTCATGTCAAGTGGCTTGAATGGTTCTATGACTTGGATCTATTCTTTTTCCCCTATTCTACCCCATTTCCCACTTTTCCAGCCTGTTTCTGACATCCAAAACTGAAAACAGAGATTTTTGACCTCAAGGTCAAAATTGACCTTTCTGGGTCAAGGTCAACCTCACCCTTGACCTAGGTCAAGGTTGACCTCACCCTTGACCTAGTTCAACGTCAACCTCACCCCTGACCTAGGTCAAGGTCAACCTTGACGTTGACCCAGGGTCCAAATTTCAGGATCTCACAATTTCTGGATGTCAGACTTTGAAAAAGTTTAATTCCCACTTCGGAGTCGGCTGTTTTGGGTTCTGAAATGATGACTCCTAAATTATATTTAATATAGGTCCTCTCCTAAGGGTAAAGGCTTTAATGGTAATTTAATTCTCCTATGTTGGACTCCTTAGAATATTGTGCCCTAATTTCATATAAAAGGAAGCTTTCTCCTCTCATTTTCTCTAAGCGATATTGTGAAACTAAGTCCTCTATTGAAACCTAAGCATCATCAAGTGAAGATTCAAGAAATAAATCAAGCAATATTTGAAGAAAGGATTCATCCATCATGAATCATTCAAGCATCCAATTCATCAAAGAGATCCATGGGAGGCCACTGAAGGATTCAAGCTACATAGTGCCATTTTTGGTGATCTCTCCATTCATCTTCTTCCAAGCCTCTTCATACTCAAGAACCCATTCAAGATTTGGTGTTGGAAATCAAAAATAAATTGATTGAAGACATCCTACATTCTAAATTCTAGATCCATGTGTGCATACATACTTGTGGATTCAAGGACTCGAATCCTCCACAAGGACTTTTACAAGCAAGGTGAATTTATGCATTTAATTTGTTTACTTCTGTAATTCCAATATTATATATTTGAGGTTAATTCCAAAACTAGGGTTTGACTAATGCAAACTCCTCCCCCCCACACAACAAAAAAATATCTTGTTTTTGTAGGTATAGGTTTAGGACTGTGGATTTGGACTCAGATCTGGATACCCTTTTCAGCTTTCTTTTGAGCTCCGTGAATAGATTTTTTGTCAAGGCTGTGCAGGTCAGGGTCAAGATTATTGGGTCAGGGGTGACATTTTTGGGTCAAGGTTGACCTTTTTCACAAGACGGTGTCAAATTAGAAAATAATTTATGGGTTTTGTTTGTCTCTGTGTTTCCTTTCCATATCATACTTTATTTTTTCTAGAAATAGAGTATAGACCCCAGAAAATAGCATTCTTTGATCTAAAATATTTCAAGGTTAGTGCATTTCTCCTATCCATTTCAATTCAAATCCTTAATCATTCTAAATCCATCACACATTCATTCCTTTCCATAAAATGGGAATTTAAGACTTTCCTCTTTTCTCTCATTTCCAAATGATTGATTCATTTGTGTATTGATCCTTCTCTCGGGGTTAATCAATTTGGATCATTCAATTGTGCATCTTGGGATAGAAGAGGAATATCTTATCTTTTCCCCACTTATTTCAAATGTTAAATTTTTTTATGTTACAGTACCTAGAAAACCCAACAGTACTCATGCCACCTCAACAAGGAAAACCATTGATTCTATACATTTTAGCTACCTCAATGTCATTGGGGGCACTTCTAGTGCAAGACGATGAAAACAAGAAAGAACGTGTTATCTACTATATCAATAGGACATCGGTATCCTATGAGATGAACTACTCTATGATCGAGAAAATGTGCCTATCAGTAGTCTTTGCATCTCAGAAACTATGACACTACCTATTGGTCCACTTAGTCAAACTGATGGCTAAAATTGACCCTTTGAAGTATCTCCTAAGTAAAGCTACCCTCACTGAAAGATTGGCTAAATGGGTTATGCTTCTTAGTGAATTTGACATAGAGAATATTGAGCGTAAAAGAAATCAAAGGGAAAGCAATTGCAGATCAATTGGTTGATGCTCCACTGCAGGACAATGAACCAATTAATGCTGAGTTCCCAGATGGATCTATTTTTTACATCACTCATAGATCCTATAAAATTTTCTTCATTGGATCCTTCACACAACAAGGTTCAGGTGCCGTAATTTTTTTCTAGCTCCTCAAAACTATTCCATTCCAAAGGCATACAAGCTCTTGTTTCCTTGTACAAACAACGTAGCAAAATAAAAATCACTGGTAAATGAAATCAAACTGCCTCTTGAATAGAATGTTTCTGAGTTACATGTCCATGGTGACTCTCAACTTGTAATCAATGAAATCAATGATGTCTACCAGACTAAGGATTACAAACTCATGCCTTATAAATGAATGGTTGATGATTTTAAGAAATATTTCACTTTCATCACATTTCAACAAGTGCCAAGGACATAGAACAGAGCAGTTGATGCCATGGATACATTAGTGTCCTTGCAGCAACAAGAGGAATATTTCCGCTATGAGTTCCTAGTGGCAGAAATCCATTTCCCTTCCTACAACTCCCCCGAATCCCAAATGGTTTGTTCAGTCATTGAACAGGAATCCTCCCATTATCACAATGTCTACTCTTACCTGTGCCATTAGGTCATTCTTGATGGACTAACCAAAAATTGAAAATGACACCTCATCCGCAATGCCTCATGATATGTTCTCGTGTCCAATGATTTGTATAGGTGAGGATTATATGGTACTTTTCTTAGGTGCCTAGAAAAATAAGAGTCCAAATGTGCATTGTTTGAAGTCCATGAATGGATTTGTGGTTCTCATTCTAATGGTCTGACCCTGGCCCAAAAATTACTTAGAGTAGGGTATTATTGGCCAGATATGGAAAAAGAAGTTATCAAGTTTGCAAAAGCTTGTAAGAAATGCCAGTTGCATGATAATCTTATCCACACTCCAGCAAGGGAGCTCATCCCATTCATCACACATTGGCCTTTTCAACAATGGGTATTTGATCTAATCGGGCAAATTCACCCCTCATCTTCTAATGGACACAAGTTCATTATTATAGCTACTGAGTATTTCACCAATTGGGTTGAGGTAGTCCCACTCATTAAAGTGACTAGACAACAAGTCTCGTTGTTCATTCTGAACTACATTTTTCACTATGGTATACCTTCCTCCATCATCACTGGCAATGGAGGACAATTTAAGAACAACACCATGGATGAGTTGTGTGCAAAGTTAAAAATCACACAACATTGTTCTTTCATCTATTACCCACAAGGTAATGGATAGGCTAAGGCCTCAAATAAGAATTTGCTAAAAATATTGCATCGTACGGTTAACAAGTCTAGAAGGGATTGGCACCTGCAAATCAATCCTACATTATGGGCTTACAGAACAAGCATCAGAACACCTACTGGGGAAACCCCATTTTCACTGGTATATGGGGCAGAAGCAGTCTTACCCCTAGAGGTAGAAATCCAATCTTTTAGGGTTTCTTTGCGTAGACTTATACCAAATGAAGAATACAGAGTTTTGAGACTCTAAGAATTAGAGATGTTGGATGAATGTCATAAAGTGGCCTTTGATCACCTTGTATCTTATCAAAAAATAATGTCAAGAGGATACAACAAGAAATTCATACCTAGAGAACTTCAGGTGGGTGACCTTGTGTTGAGAGAAAATCCCTGCAATCAGTCACATAGAGAGTAGAAGGGGATGTTTGAACCCAACTAGCTGGGTCCTTACATCATTACTGTAGCATTTGGCTCTAGAGAATATTGACTCTCCAAACCTAAAGGAGAACCACTTTGGGAGCCCATCAACACTCTCCATCTGAAGAAGTTCTACACCTAAGGCATTCTCGGTGATCAGCACCATGTACATACTTATGATCCTGAAAAAAAAAATTGAAAAATTGAAAAAAGTCCTAAAAAAAATTATCATCTTGGTGAAAACATAGAAATAGGTTCCTTGATGCATCAATCAGAAAAAATTACAAAGGAGAAAAATAAAAAATACAAAAATATAAAAAATTTGAAAAAGAAGAAAAAGTGCCTTGGTGAAAACCTAGTAAACAGGCGCCATGGTAGCAAAAATATCATCTCTGCCAAGTAGGTGAAAACCTAATAAATAGGCACCTCTTATACTCATCTCTCCATCTATAAATGCTCATTCTTGGCATCAATCCTTTTCTTCAGTTTGTACATATCTTTTTCGTGACACTCTAGTTCTTCTGAGAACCCTCCTGGCTTGAAACTGATCCAAAGTCATAACCTGGGGGCAATCAAATTGGCTTTGTCCTTGCAATATGAGTCAAGTCAGTTATCATCATTTTATAATAGGGGCATGGCTCCCAAATTTGATCGCATCTTTGGCTTACACCAGAGTCAGTAATCTTGTCATTTCTAAAGGACAACTTGCTACTAACGCAACTTGTGTTTCTCAAGACCCTAATCAAAAGTGTTTCTTAACACTATCTTTGGACACATATGTGTTTCTTAACACACATTGGATATTGTAAATGTAAATAATAGATAAATAATAATCAACCACAAATCACTCACAAGCATGATGGTGTTTCTCAACACCTCCTATATATACACATCCAAAAACTTTGAAAGTAGCTGAAGTATGCTGAACTTTTATTTGTATAATGTATGTTCTCATTGATTGTCATTAATATTTTCTTTGTCTATTTCTTGTTGGTGTGGTCCCAATGATCCAACAATGTCACATAAACATGGTGTATGTGATAAGAGCTCCTGCATTAAGGCATAAAGGCCTCACATCCCTTGATCATGTTTATTTGTACGCCAAGGTGAGGTCGGAACTATCTCCTTGACTATTATTTCTCTGTTTGTTTATGCAAGATCGCACTCATGATTATCTTGGCTTTGAATGCCTTGATACTAGTGTAATCTTGCAACATCAACTGGAAATAATGTTCAGATCATCTCGGCTATTATGCCTTGATGCTTACGTTATTTTCTCATATCTTATCTGATGAAATTCATATTCATATTCTTATGGTCGCAGTGGCACCAGTAAGGATTGTATCGACTCCGATGTTCCAAAAAATTCTCAATGATGAAAATTTCAAAGCTAAAGGTTCAGTGACTACACCTTAGGTTGCATTCATGTTAGTCTATATCTGCATCTACATGGTGTTGAAATCTGCATAATATTGACATCTCTCTCCAATGTGAAGTATCTGAGGTTCTTATCGATCAATCTTCCTTTCGTCAAGTGGTCAGTCGTGCGTGAACATGACACCCCTTGCTAATTTGTCTATCTTGATTCCATTTTTAGGATCAAAATCAAAATCTAAAATTGACCACTTGCATAACCAATAGAAATCTCTCATGATTTTCTTCTAATAAATCCATCTATCTTACTTTTGGTCAATCTCAATCAAACAGGACCTCTCATCAAGTACATATTTTTTCCTAACCACACGATACCTATTTCTAATCAGATCAGCTTCTTCTTGTATCATGTTATCAATCAAATTGCTTCTCATCACTGGGGTACCTAGCTGTATTTTTATTTTTCTCCCAAGGGGGCAAGATTAGGACTTCAACATTCCAGTGATCACATCCTCAATCAAAACCCCATCACTTGGGGCATCTCAGCTTCATCACATCAAATCAAGTTGAGATCATCTTAAATAAAAGGCAACCTAATCAATGGTCTTATACAGTGATGAATATACTCAAAACCAGACAAGATTGGTCTTATACGGGCTATTCATTATTGAAACTAGATGCATTGATCAAATTGGCTTCATCTCTTCAAATCAAGTCAATTTTCTTGCTAGTCAAATCTCTTAACAGTAATTAGTTTCATCGCTTCAAATCAAACTAGTTATTCATTCAAACCAATCAAAAGGTTTTAGAGTTCTTAATAGATGTTTAATTTCATCGCTTCAAATCAAACTAAGAATTCTATTTTATATCTTTTGATAAATCTTCATCCAATCAAGATCAAAGTCGGTCTTCTTCAAAAGAATGATTTCATCGCTTCAAATCAAACTATTCATGATCTCATCGCTAACAAGTATTTGAATCAATGCGCTAATCGCACATCATTTCAAAGAGGGGAAAATGTAATCACCTAAAAATGGTCATCTAAAACCTTGACCCCCAATCTCAACAATTAATCAAGAAACCCTAATCTTGATAAACCCTAAGTCCTAAATCAAACAGGCAATTCTTCAATCTATCAATTTGCAGCTAATCTGACCTGAATCCTAGGTCCTAATCAATCATCATACTTGATTAATTAATTAATTCCTAAAATCACAATACATTGGCAAATAAACCTTATGTTAACTATTTAATCGATATTCTAATATATTAATTAAATAAAATTACTAAATTGTCAATTAAATAAAAAAAGGGAATTAAATTAATTAATAAAAACAAATATGCATTGATTTGAAATGAGGGAGAGGTGGGATTTTCTCTGTAGGAAACGCTCACCTGCAACCTTCCAGGAAGATTTTGAGGCACAACCACGTAGAAGGACGGGTTTTAGAGTACATCAAGGGAAGATTTATAGTGGTGATGGCTACTCTTGATGGCCTTTCAACCTGTGGAATACAGAAAATATGCAGTGTCATTATCCCATGGAAGGGAGAAATGGGGGAACTAATTATAAACACCCTGGGCATAGAGTTTATGGGAATGGAAGGAGATGGGAGAATGGGAATAGATCCAGCAATCAGCCCCCAGTTTACAGACGGATCGATAAAAACTTTGACTTCACAAAGATTGAGCACAAGTTTTACCAACCGAAGCAACCTCTAGAAATGGAGCAACCGACTGCACCACTCCAACAAATCAGAAAACCAAAGGAGAATATCAAATATGAGGTAATGTCTACACTCAAAACCTCAAACCCTCTATGGTATGATGCGGTGGGATCCTTCAAAGAATGGGCTTTCTTCTTCAAATGGATGAGACCGTGGCCATCAGTGTCCCTCATCCGTGAATGGTGTAACCATGTATGGAGTAAGGACTTAAAACTAAAAACCCTTACAAATAGATTTTATATGGGCATAGTGTATGTTAGAGAGGAAAAAGATTGGATCTTAAAGAATGGACCCTATTTAATCAATGGAAAGGGAGTTTACATAAAGGACTGGACAAAAAATTTTGATCCTATGAAAGAGAAGTTAACTGAATATCCGGTGTGGTTGAATCTATATAACCTCCCAATGGAATAATGGGATGATGTCATGCTGGAGAAAATAGGAAATAAAATTGGCACTTTCGTCTTTGTAATGGAGGTTATAAGTAAAAAATACTCATCTATGCACCCTAGACTCCTTATAAATCTTCAATGCAATAACCCGGTTCCAGATTTTATCATATTAGGAACCAAGCAGGGCACCTAGAAGCAAACGCTTGAAGTGTGGGAAGGTGAGGAGAACCCAACATCTCCCACAAAGATCAATTTGGATGCACAAAAAAAAGGGAAAGGGCTGAAGGAGGATTCGTTGTTGGACCAAATTGAACTAGAAAACTTAATAAATGAGAAAGGGTCAACAGAACTAATAGCACATCAAATATGCAATTTGGATAGAGGATAGTTCAATACCCCACCATGGAAAAAGGACTATAATGTAGCAAGAGAAGAGGCCATAAGGGGAAATATCAAAAATAATCATTGGGAGGAGGATAGAATCTCCACACAAAGGGTTTTGGAAACACCCCTTTCTCTGATAAGAAAGGAAAAGTGTTTGGAAAGCACTGTAAATGATTTACATCATAGGCAGACTAACCTAGTGTCGAAGGCTTCTCTTCACAAGGAGAAGGAAAGAGTAATAGATCATATGCCCCAAGTGGTTATGGAAACACTAGCCTTTTGGGACTAGATAGACCCCATAAATAGAATGGAGGAAAATAGGCCAGCAGTGCCTTTTTCACATTCACAGGAAATGGGAGCCCTTCAAAGGAAACCACAAGATATGCATAATGGTGTAGATGATAATCTACATTTCAAGGATGTAGAAATCTCCCCAATTAGAAACCTAAATAGCTCCTTTGATAGCTCTAGAGATAATGTGGAAGGCTCATAGGACTGGGATTCAGATTATGCCACCAATAATGAGGAAGGAGGCCTAAATGATCTAGGCCTCTTTGAAACTCAAGGAGTATGTGAAGAAAGAACAGTGGAAAAAACCCCATCCCAACTTATGAAACCACAGATTGGAGAGAAGAAACAGAGAGGACATAAGTCCAATAAGGCAAAGTTAGCTATTATTGGTAGTGCTTCAAATCAAACCAAAATTACAAGATCGGGAAAAGGCTATGCCTTTTCCTGAGAATTATGAAACTCTTAGCTTGGAATGTTAGGGGCTGCAATGCCTCTGACAAATTGTGTTTGATCAAAAGATGTTTTGATCAAACAAAACCAGGCCTGATCTGACTTCAGGAAACAAAGATTAAGTAGGAGGACCTTGATTTTTTTGTTAAAATTTTGGTAGATGGAAATGTGCTATGGTGGAAGCTCAAGGTGCTTCAGGGGGCATGGAATTTCTTTGGAATTAAGCAACAATGGATGTCACCATTCAACAATCTGAACAAAACTAGAAATGGTTGATGGTTCACTCCAGACAACTGGAATGCAGCATCCCATTTTTCAATATATATGGTCCAACCAACAGAGGGAGGAAAAGGAGGCTTTGGGAAAACTTGACAGCAATTCTAAATGGATTGCATGAGGAGATGGTTATCCTAGGAGGTGACTTTAATGCCATCTTAAATTCAGAAGATAAAAAAGGTGGTAGGGGTTGGAGTAATGACAGCCAAAGGGACTTTAGCAACTTTGTTAATGATAATGGACTAATTGAGCTGACCTTTAAAAAAGGGGATTTCACTTGGACTAATAGAAGGGCAGGCTTTTTGAACATTGTAGAAAAGCCAGATAGATTCTTTTTGGCAGGGAACTGGGCTGAAGCCTTATGGACATGTGAAGCTAAAATCCTTCCCTTCCTGGGCTCCGATCATTTCCCCATATGTTTGAGAATACAAGATGAAAGAACGTTTGATAGGTGCCCCTTCAAGTTTGAGGTAATGTGGTTTCAAGCTGAAGGTTTTGCTAAAATGATTGCAACATGGTGGAAACAAGCACCTCAAAGATCAGGTGATAAGGCCTTTCTCTTTTTCAAGAAATTACAGTTCATTAAGGAGCAATTAAAAATCTGGAATAGAGACACCTTTAGGAACATTTTTTTAGAAAAGCATAAAGTAGAAGAGGAACTTAACAAGTTAAGTTTTAAATTGATTGAAAATGGCATGCATGATGAGTACTTTCAAGAAGAGATCTTCCTACAAAAGGAGTTAGAGGGCTGGTTAAGAAAGGAGGAAATATACTGGAAACAAAAATCCAGGGAGACTTGGCTCAAAGACGGTGATAAAAATACAACATTCTTCCATGACTCTATCAAGATTTGAAGAGCTAGGAACAAGATCTATAGTATTCAAAATGGCAATGGGGAAATTGTAGATGACATGGAAAGCATCAATAAGGAGGCAGTGGCTTTCTTTTCAAAAAAACAAATTCACAAGGAAAGGAATGTGCAATTAATTGAGGAGGCCCTGACTATTATACCCAATGTAATTTTAGAAGACCTAAATAAAATTTTGATAGGCCCAACTACAAAGGAGGAGGTTAAATAGACCTTATTTGGTCTAGGGGGGGACAAAGCCCTGGGGCCAGATGGTTTCCCAGCTATTTTTTTTCCAGAAATTGTGGCATATTTTAGGGAATGACTTATGGGAAATTGTGGAGGAATCAAGACATGGGGGCTTCATTCTGAAGGATTTCAACACTACCTTTTTGGCCCTTATCCCTAAGAGGGACGAACAAATCACCTTTGATGACTTTAGGCCCATTTCTCTCTGCAACACTACTTATAAAGTTATTTCTAAGGTAATAGCTAACGGTCTAAAGCTTGTTTTATACAAAATAATATCAGAAGAGCAAAGTAGATTTTCACCTGGGCGCTCCATCTTTGAAGGGATTATTATTGCACATGAGGCTGTTCACTCGATCAAAGCTGCCAAAGCTCAAAAAAGGATGGTTAAATTGGATATAAAAAGAGCTTATGATGAAGTAGACAGAACTTTTCTAATGAAAGTGCTAAAGGGTTTTGGTTTCTCTGAGAAATGGATGCAGTGGGTCAATGGATGCATTGATAACCTAATGATCTTAGTTTTGGTAAATGGTAGCCCATGGGGATTTTTCTCTCAAGAGAAAGGAATTAGACAAGGGGACCCCCTATCCCCCTTTTTGTTTATTATTTTGGCAGAATTTCTAGGCAGGCTTATTATGAAGAGAAAAATCATTGGTAAATGGAAAGGCATTAAAGTTATAGAGGGAGTGGAATCATTGACACACTTACAATTTGTCGATGATACTTTTTTGGGGGGAGATGCTACTGAACATGATGCAAGGGTTATGAAAGAAACTTTAGATATGTATGGGGAAGTTTTTGGATAGCACATCAATTGGAAAAAATCAGAGATATTTTTCTTCAATACACCTCAACACACACAAGGTAGAATTTGCAAAATAATGGGAATGAAGAAAGGACAAATGCCCAGCAAATATCTTGGCATCCCCTTTTTTGGAGGACAAAATAAAGCTGATTTGTGGAAAGACCTAACATAAAAATGTCTAAAAAAAATGGATGGATGGAAAGGTAAATGGCTTTCATCAGGTGGAAGAATAATAATCTTGCAGATTGTAATATCTGCCATACCAGTTTACTCCATGATGTGTCTAGAGATGCCAAAAAAAAGTGATTAAAGTCATAGAACAAAAAATGCAAAAATTCTTCTGGAATGGGGCAAATGAGGAGGAGAAGATCCCACCTTTGGCTTGGGAAAAAATATGCAAGCCCAAAGCAAAAGGAGGAGCAGGCATAAGAAATTGGCATCGGGTGAAAAAAGCTTTAGGAGCAAAACTGATATGGAGCATGTATTCCCATCCAAATAAATACTAAGCTAGGATCCTACAAGGAAAATTCTTAGACTCTAGAGAGAATGATAGAATATTAAGAATCAGGGACCCTCCCTAAAGACTCGGCAATTTGGAACTTTATGTTATCATGCAGACCGATCATCACAGATCATTTATCATGGAAAATTTGAAATGGAGAAAGAGAAAACTTTTGGATGGATTCTTGGGATGGTCAAAAGGCAATAGTGGAAGAGCAAGATTGTCAGGATTTGAAGGCTTACTTTGTGGAGAAATGGGGGGAGAAATTTAGAGATTATGTAATTCAAAAAGAAGATCATACAGGGAAATTCTTGGATTGGAAGGATGTAAATCTACAGGATTTAACAGCCCGACAAAAATAGAGGATGTAATTAATCTTTGAAAAATGGAAGGTGAAGATAATTATAAAA
Source organism: Thuja plicata (assembly GCA_018584345.1). Classification (NCBI taxonomy): domain Eukaryota; kingdom Viridiplantae; phylum Streptophyta; class Pinopsida; order Cupressales; family Cupressaceae; genus Thuja; species Thuja plicata. The sequence goes on along the minus strand of MU227197.1, from coordinate 1,979,801 downwards.
TAGGATAGACTTATATGGTGTGGCTCTATCTCAGGGAACTACTCAGTGAAGCTAGGATACAACTTCACTGAAAGAATAGAAGACTTAAAGTTTAAGTCTCAAGATTTATGTTGGCATCGGGATGTGCTACCAAAGGCAGGGGAATTTGCATGGTTAGCCATTAAGGGGAGGATTTTAACAGCAGAAAGAAGGAAAATAATGGGCATGGCAGGACCAACATGGTGTTCGTTATGTAAGAAAAATGAAGAAATAGTGGACCACCTTTTAGTTCAGTGTAAATTTGTTGAAAAGTGTTGGGATAATGTGCAAACAAAAATGGGTTGGGAGGGACCTAGAGAGCCCAATGTGAAAGGAATGTTTTATGGTTGGCCAAGACCCCTAAATGTTTCATCTTTATCTGTAATTTCTCTAATCACCCCTTCCTTGATTATATAGGAAATTTGGAAGGAGCGTAACCAAAGAATCTTCAGAAGCGAAGTGAAACCCATAAAAATATGCCTCTATAGGATTGATCATGCTATAGAAGAAGTGATGGGATATGCTTCTTCAAGAAAGAAAGCCCTCTACATTCCCTTCACACTACAAGATGGTGTAATCAAAAATAGATGGCTAGGAATTAAATTTAAAGCACCCTTTGGGGCATTGGTAGTAAGGAAAAACAAGAAAAGTAAGGAGATTATTGTGTGGGAAACACCGAAAGAGGGATGGTGTAAAGCAAATTTTGATGGGGTGGCACAAAAAAATCCAGGAAGATCAGGGGAAGGCATCATTATAAGGGATGCAAAAGGGGAGACTCTGTCTTATGGAGCAATGAGATTAAAGGATGGAACAAATAATGAAGCTGAGTGCAGGGCAGCAATGTTGGCAGTTAAACTAGAAAAGCAAACAGGAGTGAAAAAGTTACATTTGGAGGGGGATTCTTTACTTATCATTCAGGCTATAAGCAATCTATCAGTTATTTCTTGGCACCTCCAAAACTACATCGACACTATCAGAGAAGATTTGCAAATTTTTGAAGATTATAAAGTGTCCCATATCAAACAAGAAGGAAATAAGGAAGTTGATGTCCTATCTAAATGGGTAGTATCTATGGAAAAGGTGGAAAATTTAATTTTTGAAAATCTTAGTGCAAAGGACAATGGGATATCATCTCTATTGAGTCACCTTTTTAAAAAAACAAATGAGGATCGGATGGAAAGCATTTTAGGAATGATTATTATATAAGGTGGATTGGGAATTGTATATGTCTTCTCATCATTTAATATGGGCGATGATATGCATTAATGATTGGGAATAAATCGTGGCATGTAGTGTGAACGGTTAAGCTAAAATCATGTGAAAAGACTAAAGGTTGGGTGAAGGGAAAGCATGATGGGATGGGAATTAAAGAGAAAAGCACACCACTTGTATATTTATATAGACCTTCTAATCTCTTTTTCATGTCCTCTTTTCCTTTTCTCTATGTAATCAATCTGTGCAGGTGCAGCGACTAAGGGTGATGGAGCCGAATTTCACTTTCCAGACTAAGAAGAAACAAAAGGGTCTTTACGGCCTAGTAGAAGACTTAAGATTGAAGAAAATGCTGCTCTGCCCCACAAAGAATGTGATAATGATAATGCAGAACATGCTAGGGCCACTTTTCAACAATGACAATAGATGATGAAAATTTCAAGTGGACATAGCTGCAATGATAATGGCGTGGGGCTTGGAAATTGGCGAACACAAAAATCATGTAAAGTGGGTAATGGAATTTCTGTTTGAGAACACTTTGCTGGAAGGGATAGACTCTCTAATAGAGTGGGCACACCTCGGGTGGGCCTTTGATTATAGTGAGATATATGCAGATGAAGTGATGGGTTCTGAGATGGGAATCATCCCTTTTCTCAATTGGCTGAAAGGAGTGGACAGAGAGGCTTACATTGTGGAGCGGAAGATAGCTAAGGACAGCCATTCATGAGGCCCATATCACAAAACAAAGGTTAATCTTACCCATGGTAATTCTGAGGAGATGCAGGACTGCTCGAGCCCGACGAGCAAGGATTATCAATAAATGATTTGGAAAATCCACAATGTTTTTTGAAAATAAAAATGGATTGAAGTTTTTTGAGTAATGCTATGAATCTGAACCTGGGGAATGCATGATGATGCAATGCAAAGGTAGGGAAATGAAGGCCTCTTTTTGAACTCCTCAATGAGCAATCTACAAAGATGGAGAAAAAACCAGAGCTGGAGGAACCGACGACGAATATGATAAGCTACTTGATGTTTTTGCCTTTGTGTAAAAGAGGAATTTTGTAAGTTTTAAAAAATCCTTTATGTAATGGGGTTGGGTAGTTTACTGGGCTTTCAAGCCATTATCTTCATGGGAAAAGATGAATTTTTGTTGAATCTTATGACAGAAGGAATGAATGAGTCTGTAGATGACTCTATGTAATGAAGTTTGTAACTCTTATCTAAAAATAACCTATTATTGATATAAAAAAAAACAAATATGCATTCAAAATCATTTAAATTATTAAAAATGCATATGAAATCATCAAATTCAGTTGACTGATTATCAAAATGGAAACAATCAAGTTCCACTTAGTTAACTGATTCTCCACTATCTATCATTTTGGAAACATTTCGGTTAACTGAAAATTGATTTGGAAGTTTCTGAAAAGACTGATCTGTCAGTTTAGTCAACTGAATATTTTGACCAATCACATTTCTTGCACATGGATTGTGTTTCTTCAATCAAATTTGAGCCACTCTTTTCTTTCGATCTCGACTGTCGATTCGAGAGAGATTTATATAAAAGAGAAACTCTTTTCCTTCACAAAGGATCCTAATTTTTATTATCGTTATTATGCTGCATTATGCATTCTAGTTTTCTTGTATCTTAGCTTTATTTTAATCATTTATCTTTAATTATTAATTTTTTTAAGCATGCAAACAATCTAAATTAGAGCACACTTTAATTTTGGTGTTTTAAAATGAATCTTACACACTTCAATTTGGTGCTCTTAAAAGTGAATCCTAATTAGATTGGATTAACCACAAATCTGCATCTTGCATCTATCATTTTAGATCATTTAGCATAGCTTTAAAATCCTTCATTTAGGTTATTTGTGTATTCACCGAGCTTGCGATGACCTGAGAGAAAGCTCATACTCCTGCCTAGTAGAAGGCAATAGATCAGTTTAGGTTAGTGTAGTTGTTTATTATTTTTCAGATTTCTTGTTTTCTAACCCGCTAACCATATAATGATCTATTGAATTGTGTGTTTTTCATGCAGCTTGCAGTACCCATTTTCACACACACAAGAATTACACAATAAGAGCCATTACTAAAAAGGATCTGGGATTTGCGGGATGAGATGCAGTATTTCCCAGATGTGAGCTTCTTTCCGGGATGCAATCCCTTGCTTCCAAATGTGATCCTTTGCTTTCAAATGTGAGTCTGCACCCAAAAATAGAGTCAAATGATAATCAATTAGCTCAAAAATGGTGATAAATTTGGGGCTTTTCCCCGTGGTGGGAACCAGAAATGTGTGTGTGAATTATATACCTGCAAGCTACAACACAACACTTCAATGTCATTTAATCAATGGTTATAAATATGGACATCAATTAAAAACCATAAGGAAACCATTAAAATCAACATATTGCTTCTTATCTAAGAAGAGTATGATTTAAACTCTAATTGCCCTCAGATTATGCATTAAATCAGTGACACATTCAGTCCTAGAATGGAAGATTCATTGAGAAATTGAAGCTAAGTATCATGCAATTCATGCTTCAGAACGATGCAAGGATTCATTAAAGCCTAAATGAAAGTTGTCTAATTAGCTATTTTAAATCATGAAACAAAATGACAGCATAAGAGTGCAATTATAATTCTAAAATTGCAGGCCTATTGAGCTCAAAATTGAATCCTTTTATGGAATAATTTGAGAAATGAGTGGTTGAGATCAACTTGTGAGGAGAGGTGATGATTGAATCTTTGGTAATCCATGTGAGTGAACTCTCATTGGTTCATGGATTGACTTTCCATGTGCAAGTGATGAGTTGTATTTAGAGATTTTATTTAATTCCTTTTAATTAATTACTTTAGCCAAGTATTTAATTGGGTTGATTTGATTTAAATAGGCCAAGGTAATTAATGTGAGTTAGTGATGAAATCACTTTGATTTTAGGAGATTCATTTGAGATTTGATGAATTATGCCAATAATCAAATAGTCATACTGACATAATTAGGGGTATGATCACATTTAGGGAAAGTAGGGTCTCTAGTTGGAGTAGACCAAATTAGGGTGGTTACACTCTGAAGAAAACCAACGAGAAGAGTTTCCAAATCCTAAAGGATTCTACAGACCATAATAAGATTATGATGACCAAAATGGAGCAAAATAGGAGAGAGGATACCAAGGAGATTACAGAAAGCACAGGGCCTAGTAAAAGAACCCGTGCTAGTATGAGAAAGAAGGATGTTGATCTAGAGGATTTGAAGGCATATGCAAACAACATGGACATCCTAGTCATCCAGGCTAAAGAACTGATGAATACTTGCTAGAAGTGTCCTTGCTTTCTTTTTTTTGTCTTTTTTTGCTATTGTCTATGTTTTTTCTACTGTATTTTTTTGTGTTTGGGGCCTTGGGCCTTTGTTTCTTCAGGTGATGTTGCACATTTTGATCTTTATCTGTAATGCTTATCATATGACTGTGTTGTAAAAGGTTTTGGGTACATTTCAAAACCTATTTTTACTTAATCAAAACTTATTTACAATGAATCAAATTAGTCAAAGAAATTTGAGGATCAATATTATTTTAAATTTTTTAAATGAAAGCATTAGAAGTTTTTTTAAATGATTCTATAGACACCCTAAAATGGACAGGCTTGCGACTTTACATTAAAAACACTAATTTTCATCTATTAATTAATGTTTTTTTAATCATTAATTAATCATCTATTTTCCTCTAAATTCATTCCCCAAATCATCTAATCAAATTCCCAAAATTAATTAAATAATTAATTTTATTTAATTGAATAGCTTTAATTGATTAATTACCATTAATTGATTAACTAAACCCAATTTCCTATAGTTTAAATTCAAATATTTAAACTTACTAATTAAATTCTTCGAATAAAATTAATTTCAATTAAATTAATTTAATTTCATCAAATAAAGCAATTCTTAATCAAAAAAGAATTCAATTATCTCACATGTTGAAAACAATTATTAAACAAATGAATTAAATATTTATTTATCTTCAAAGAGATAACTCCAATCAGATCACATGGGTTACTCCACCCATCTCTCCAGTCCACATGGGTAACTTCACCCACCTCTTCAGTTCAAAAAGGT
>MU227197.1:1913437-1974365 GCA_018584345.1 Thuja plicata | reverse complement strand
ATCATCACCAATTCCTATATAATAAACCCTTCATAACCATTTGAAGGATCCAAGATTTCAAGCTCTCATGCGCCATTACTCCATCAGTTTGGTTCTAGCATTCAAGCCATCTTGCGATCACACACCCGTTTCAATTAGCAACTTCTCAACATGTCTCAAGTCATAGACACTGCCACGCCAATACTGAGCATCAATAACAACATTTCGGAAGGAGTAGAGAGAAACAATAGAAGCTTTAAGCATCGTGGGGTTTGCATTTATTTGTTTTCCTTTCTCTTGCTTGTACATTTTATTGATTACGTTTCATTGTTATTCGTTATTGGTAGTATTGTGTATTTGGTTTATATCAATTGTGAAACCTTTGCTACTGACCCTTGCCTTTGGAAAGCTTGGGAATCACGGATCATGAAGAGAGAGGTGTACATTTTGGTGAACCCGATGTGAAACAAATAGCCCAAATACCTCTTGTAGATGAAGAACCAAATTGATCAACCATGGCCGTACAGTCGTAAAATTAAAAATATGACCTTTTTTTGATATTTGTAGTATTTCATAGTTGGTGGTATTTTACCGCAATCAAAAAAACTGTGCCGCAATTGATTGTAGGCTTTCAAAGTTTTATTCTGTCTATTTTTTTCTTCTTTCTTTTGGTACTTTGGCAGAATTGTCTGATCCGTGCTGCAATTGAATGAATTTTGCCGTAGTTGCCCAATCCGTGCTGCAATCGAGAGAATTTCACCGCAGTTGCCAGTGCTTTGCCACAGTTGCCATAATTTTACCACATTTTCCAGAACCTTGCCGCAATCGCAGAAATATTGTGAACATCAGATCCCAACCTTTTTCCCATCTGTTTCTAAAATGACATTTTTTAGTTTCTGTGCAGGATTGGATCCAATCACCGAGGACAGAGAAAGGTAAGATTTGGTAAGCATCTTTCATTATTTCAAATCTCATATACTCTCATTTTTTTACAAATAATCCTTTTCGGCACTAACCTGTTTAAACAAAACAAACTAAAAGGAATTCATTTGTTGATTTGGGTTTAAAAAGAACAGTGCTTGCAAAACATATCACACCTCATATTTTGGATTTGGACTTAAAATTGATGTGAGGATTAAAATTGAACAAAGGCAAAAAATCTCTCCATTTGGTGCAATAAAATTGAACAAGCAATCAACACCTACTTTTGGGCTTAAAATTCAACATTGTTGTTTGTATGGTGGTGTAGCTTAGTTCACATTTCAAACTTTCGAGCTTAGTCGATTTACCTTGTGTCTTGAGTTTTGGGTGCACTTGCAAAAACTGTTAGATTACAAACCTTTATGCTTTTCTAGAAATGCATGTCCGGGGAATGCGCTTCTTCCTCGGAGAATGACCTTAAACCGGTAATCCTTCTAATCGGTATATAAACAAGGCACGGACCAAACTTTTGTCTTATCTAGCCAAGCTCGGGCGAGGCATGTTGATGATAGTCTAGATCGGGTGAATATCCCTAAGGAGCCAACGTTATCAACTAGGCTCTTAAGTGAGTCATGCACGTACAAACCAATTGGAGAGACACCATGGACCCTTACTACCAACTTGATTAATTAGAGGCCAACCCATTTTACCTCCGAATAGATACCTTATTATAGTGCAAGGGGTTGCAGAATTTCCCCTCAAGATTTCCAACATATGTGTCCCATGGTATTTGTTTAGTGAAAGAGATCTTCACTCCACGACAAAAATACCTGGAAATGGCAAAAACACGGGCACCTACATCGTGGACCTTCGTGTCCTAGTAGCATGACAATTGTTGTGTGAGCTAACGGACATTCAAGCATTGGGCCTATAACATTGTATTCTGAAGCCATTGACCTAGATTAATCTAATTGTTCATTGTTGAGACCTCGCGATAACCTTGCAACTTGAAAAAGTTGTAGAACATACACAATTTCAGTCTTCATTCTTCAAAACACAGTGTCTATTGTGCTTGTTCCTTTGATCAGTTTTTGAAAATGTAAAACAAAACATCCAAACTATCAAAACAAGTCAAACGTGTTAAATTCTAGGGTTTTCAACGTCAACTGTCTTGCAAATCAGAAGCATTGTTCCAGAAAATTCAAAAATATCAAGCAGTGATACTTATCCTCTACTCTTTTTTAGAATGTTCCTCCTTTACCACAATTGCCCACATTATGCCGCAATTGAAGGAAGTTTGCCACAGTTGATTCATTTATTACTGCAATCGTCATAATTATTACCGCAATCGGTGATAAACTACCGCAATCGACCAGTTATTTTACCGCAATCAGTGAAATTGTACCACAACTGACCAGATATACTACATTCCTATTTTGACCTGAAACCTTAAAATAATTCTTCATTTGGTGTCCAAAACTAGTGTCTATCCCAAGAAAATGTGAAGAACATTGTGTGAATCTCTAAACATTAAAGATTACCCTTTCTCCGTAAAGCACGATTATTTTCAAAAGCATTGTTAGTTCAAAAGTTCAGACTAGAAATACCTTGATCTCATCATATCAAACATCATCATCTTTATCAAAGTGACTTTTTCCAAGGCAAAGGTCAGCAAATCGTATCTTTTATCATCACCACTTTGAGATCAAGTTATATCAAAATCTGTCCCTAGAATTACCCTTGTCCAAAACATAACTCAAACTTCCTCAGAAAGGATCTTCTTCCTTGTTTGCTTTATATCACTTGTTTTAGTTACAAAACTTGGACCGCACTATCTCAAACACCTCATGGAAGACCTTATACAAGGTCTAGATAGAACTCAACTTGATGATTCATATATCAACTGTTTCCCCGCTTGGGAAACAGAGCAAGAGAACGATCCCTTCATGAACACCAGTTCTTCTCTATTCATTGAATAGCCCCGTGGGGTAGCCTTTTTCTAAGATATCACACAAGAAGAACTTGAAGATGTGGAACAAGATGCTTACTCCACAAAATTAGTTGACATTGTAGTACAGAGGAATCCTGAATGTTACTTGGCCATGTTAATAAAGAAGGGAGTCAAACTCCCCACTGAATTCAGTGTATCAACTATATGGCCTGAAAACCCTCTCATAGGTCAAAACACTACTCACACTCCTCAGATACTACCTGTTGTGTCACAGATATTTCCACCATTGGTTTTACCCACATCGACACAGACTGTATCCAATCAAACCAATTACCTGACCCAGGCTAGCACATCTTCTCCTCAAAGCATGACAGGCTCGCAACAAAGTGCACCTATGGTCACTACTATGCCTCCACCTTTGGTCTCATGGCCAATAAAATCAAGCTCTCATGATATGCCCTCTATCCCACCAAACACCAACTATTCTGAAACTATGCCGCTACTGCAATCAATTCACACTAGCCTTGGGATCAATACATCATGCCCGCAAGGATCCATCTCTGCAGGAATGACTTACAGTCAAGGCCCGCACAAGGCTACATCTCTGCCCATACTGACATCAATCCAACCTCTACAACAGAAACCCCAGCTTCAGTTGCCTCAACCCCAACCTTTGCAAAAGAAACCCCAGCTTCAGTTGCCTCAAATCCAACCGCAACAGCAACCCCAGCTTCAGTTGCCTCAATTCCAACTCCCGCAATAGCAACCCCAGCTTTAGTTGCCTCAAATCCAACCTCAGCGACAGCAACCCCAATTCCAAACACAACCTCAGCAGCAGGAGTATCTACTCCAGCATTATCAACCCCATTTTCAGTCACAACAGCAAACACATCAAAACCCACCATGGACTACTCATATCCCTCCAGTTACAAATCATTTAGTGGGGAATCAATATCAAGTCCCTAGGATGAAATCCTATGTTCCTACTCAAGGGACATAGAGTTGTATCCTCATACCCACCACGGCACAGAGAAATGTCCACATGCACCAGCCTCAATATCAAATGGACATGCTAATGCAACAAATGCATACCCTTCAAACCCAAATGATGGATATGCAAAATCAGGGACAGACTAAATCCTATACCACAGAGGATTTATACCCATATCCCTTTGACCATTCTCTTCACATGTCTCTATTCCCAAATCACTTCTCGGTATCAAAATTTGACAAGTATAGGGGCAGTACCAACCCTATTGAGCATATCTGAGAGTTTTTTGCTAGTTGTGTCGAAGTCGCTCATGATGAGACATATCTAAGGTGACTGTTCCCACAAAGCTTGGTTGGACCAGCAATGGAATGGTTCTCACATCTACCTCCTGGAATTCAACCTTGGGGAGAACTGGCTGAAAAGTTCATAGCTCACTTCCATCATAACATCGAGCGCGAGGTCAGCATCAAGGACCTTTGCGACATCAAACAAAAAGATGAAGATTCTTTTGTGAAATTCCTACAGAGATGGAGGAACACAGAAAACCACATAACATATGATGTGCCCGAACAAGACTTAATAGTCATGTTTGTTGACAATCTAATTCCAGACATGTCATTCACAACAGAGTTACAGTTAGCTCCAAACTTCACACAACTCATTGAAAGAGGAGTTCGTTGTGAGTAGAACTTAGTCAAACAAGGAATCCTTGTAGATCCCACACAAACAAATACAAATAAGAATGAAATGGAAAAATCTAAGTGGTGGAACAAAAACAAAAATGTCACCAACAATGGTGTCATTGATGTGAAGACAGTCAACTATGCACAACCCAAGGTGTCACTGCAAGGCGCACCTGTGGCAAACCAAAAACCCACAGGGCCCACTCAACAAGCATACACCCAAAACCAACCTCCCCCTATACAAGCATCCATTGTATCAAATAGTCAACAACAAAATCAACGCAAACCACGGCTTCAATTCCAACAACAAGATTTCACACCATTGGGAGAGCCAATAGAATCATCTTTACGCAAGTTGATACAATCAAACACTATCACTCTCCTTGAAATCATAGATTTTGAACAAGATGAAAACAAACCGAGGTGGTATAATTAAAAATATTTCTATGAGTTTCATTGGGTGAAGGGGCACAAAACGGCCAACTGCTACCGATTGAAATATGCTATCCAAGATCTAATTAACACAGGGATCATCGATGTGACGAATACTCAAACCAAAGGCACAACTAATCACACTATATTCAACAATACCTTTCATGATCAAAACAAGGGAAAAGCCTCCGGGTTTGGTCAACAAATGAAACAAGTTAACTATACATATGCCAACAGTGACAATGTTATCAATTTCCTCAATCCTTTAGATAGCCATGTGGCTACAATCACTATCAGAGACCAAGGTAACAATTGTGCTATAACAACATGTCATGCTAGAATTATCTTGCAAGGAGTACCATCCTCAACTACTACATCAGCCAATCCTACATCAAACTCAGATCCACAAACAAGGCATTGTGGACCAACTAAAGCACACACCTACCTAGATCTCCATGTTTGACCTATTGCGCATATCTCCGCAGCATAAACTGGCACTTGACCAAGCACTTCAGAATGCAGCAATCCCAAGGGACATAACCCTCGAGAGCTTCCAAACTATGGTCAACCATATAGCAGCTAACAAACATGCCACATTCACAGATCGTGATGTACCACTGCATAAACCCCTGCATAATTATCCTCTACACTTACTTGTCTAGATCCACAAAAGTATTGTCCATAGGGTCCTTGTTGATGGTGGAGCTGGGTTAAACATTTGTACTCTAAAGTTAATCAAGCAACTAGGCTATTCAAAATCAAGAATTGATGTCACAAGGAGGATAAATATCAGAGCTTATGATGAAGAGGAAAGGTCCTCTAATGGGTATTATCATTCTACCTGTTCACATTGGTCTTGTGGTCAAAAACACACCCTTCCAAATATTAGACCTTGAGTTGGGATACAACATGTTACTAGGGAGACCTTGGATACATGAAATGCAAGTTGTACCTTTGACATACCATCAATGCATCAAGTTCCCTCACCAAGGAGAGGAGATCATCATAGAGGGAGATCCCAATCCCTTCCAATATTGTAATGCGGTCCAAATCAGCACTGATAACTAGGTACCATCAAACCAAGATGCAAGTATCCCATCCTCTTCAGATTTGAATCCCAAGGATGTCACACGAGAAGCAGGAAAGATAGTCATTAAACAAAATGCAAGCATCTCATCCTCTTCAAATTCAAATCTTAAAGATATCACACAGAAAGCAGGCAAGATATCCATCACATATAAGGGCTATGGTGAATACAGATATGAAGAGGCTTTTACCATCACAAACATGCCTCAAAGCCCAAGAACTCATGGCATGCCACAACCTGTTATTGTAACAGAAAATCTGTAGCCTATTCTATTCAGATGTCCACCCACAACCTTTGTCCAGTGGGGAGACATAGCGGAAGAAAATCCTTTTGAACAAGACATTAATACCTGGTTATACCAAGATTCCCCTGAGACAATAAAGCCTCCATTACCTTTGTCGAACTATGGTAACAGTTACACAATGATACAAAGATTTGGGTATGATGGTACAACTATGCTAGGGGAAAGACAACAAGGCATATATGAATTGCCTCTCCCACCAACCCAGAGAAACACAAGAGGTTTGGGATATAGAAAAAAAAGCACTAGTCCTGTGATACAAGACATTCAAGTGAATCATGAGAAAATAGTAGAGATGCACCAGGGGCACAACACAGAGCATGTCCTAATAAGAAACATATGAGCGTAGTTGTTGCCTGCCAAAGAGGGAACCACACAATCCAAAATAAACCTACACTTAGCAATGGATGATAACCAAGGAAGTGAGACATCAGATGAACATTCCATTGAGACTGACTCCCATGAGTATGAGTGGAGATCCCTCCATGACTTTGAACCATCAATCCCATACTTTTCCCCTCGGGCCAACATTATCATAAACCTAGCAGACCTGTTTGACCAAATAACCATCACCGAACAACCCTGTATAGACAAACATGTCATTTATCAAACCTTAAGTGGTAAGTCCACATCACAGTCCAATTTTGTAGGCACCATATAAGCAGTCCCATTAAGTCAACCAGAGCCAAACAGTAGTGAAAGTGTCTGTCTTGTACACCCTAAGCTTATAGAGTGGGATCAACAAGGGCCACCTTATCTAGATGTCTTCAAGAATGATGAGGTGATAGCTCATTTCATGGGACTAAGGGAAGGCATTCTGTCAAAAAATCACAAGGCAAGATTCTCCATCAACCTAAACAGAGCAGCATATTTCAAGGAGGAAGCTCCTCTTTCCAGTCCACAAAAGAAAAAAGAACAAAAGATTAAAAAGCTAAAAGAAGACGTATCTTCTGGCGAAAACCTCACTGAAGCACTAAAAGATGGAAAGAAATAACTCGTCCCCTTAACAAAGGAGAAATCAGCATTATTAGCAGAAGAAACAGAGGAGATCAACTTGGGGGATGACAAGAACCCAAGGAACATTTACTTGGCGAAATCACTCACTCCTAAGGAGAGAGAATAGTTCATCAATTTCTTCAAGGCAAGAATGATCAATTGTGCATGGTCCTACTTGAATATGCTAGGATTAGATCCAGAGATCATGCTACATCATCTCCCATTGCTACCCAATGCTAAACTTGTCAAACAGAAGCTAAGAAAGATGCATCCTCATGTTACATTGCTAGTTAAGGCAGAACTGAAAAAGCTCCTGGATGCTAAATTCATCAGACCTATACCATATGCAGACTGGATATCTAATCTGGTACCAGTTACAAAGCATAGTCATCAAATACAGATTTTCACAGACTTCTAGGACCTCAACATAGCATGTCCCAAGGATGACTTTCCTTTACCAAATATTGATATGATAGTAGACCTAACTGTCAGACATCAAATTCTATCACTCATGGATGGCTTTTCAGGTTACAATCAAATAAGGATCGCGCCAGAGGACCAACACAAAATATCTTTCACATGTCCTTGCGGGACATATTGTTGGAATGTCATGTCGTTTGGTCTAAAGAATATCGGAGTGACATATCAGAGGGCTATGATGACTATATTCCATGATCTCATCCACAAGACAATGGAAGACTATGTGGATGACATATTAGCCAAATCAATACTTCAAAAGAATCATCTATAAGTTTTGGGACCCATCTTTGATAGAATGCAGGAATTCAAAGTCTGACTAAATCCAAAAAAGTGTGCATTCGGTGTCATAGCAGGAAAATTATTGGGGTTCATAGTATCACACAGAGGAATCAAAGTGGATCCAACAAAGGTCAAGGCAATATTGGACATGCCTCCACCATCAAACCTGAGACAACTAAGAGGGTTACAAGGAAGGCTCCATCGATCAGATGCTTCATAGCTCAACTAGCAGACAAGTGCCACCCATTCCAACATTTATTGCATAAAGACATCAAGTTCATATGGACAGAGTAATGTGAACAAGAATTTTACATATTCAAAGACTACCTTCTTAAGTCTCCTATATTGGTACCACTAGTACAAGGTACACCATTGCTTATGTATATCTCAGCGACGGAACTAGCGTTAGGTGTACTCTTTGCACAACATGATGACACAGGAAAAGAGAGGTTCATTTACTATCTAAGAAGGACTTTGGTTGGATATGAGCTAAACTATACGCCCATTGAGAAGTCATGCCTGGCAGTTTTTTTTGCTTCCCAGAAGCTCAAACACTAAATGTTGAGTCACCAAATGAAATTTTTCACACATATTGATCCTCTCAAGTACCTATTAAGCAAAGCAGCGCTCACGAGAAGAATGGAAAAGTGGGTAATGATCTTAAGTGAGTTCGACATTGAGTACATAGAAAGAAAGGCCATCAAAGGATAAGTGATCACTGATCAAACTAGCATAGGCACCAATTCAAGACCACCAGCCTATTGTTTCAAACTTTCCTAACGAATCTATCATGACACTACAATCGACGATCAAGGTATGGCAACTTTATTTTGACGAATCATGTACAAACCATGGTGCGGGGGTAGGGATAGTTCTTATCACTCTAGATCATGATACAATTCCAAAGTCTTTCAGACTTAACTTCCAATGCACCAACAATATAGCATAATATGAAGCACTAGTCAATGGTTTAAAGATAGCCATTCAATGGAGAATCAAGAACCTCAAAGTCTTTGGCAATTCGCAGTTGGTCATTAGTCAAGTTAACAATGATTATATGACCAAAGATGAGAAGCTCATACTATAATGAGCATAGATGGAACGACTGTGCACCAAGTTTCATTACATTCTCTTTGAGAGAGTCCCAAGAGCACAAAACAAATTGGCAGATGTGATGGCTACCATAGCATCACTGATCGATATGCCAGGTAATGATACCAAATTCTAGTTTCTAGTGGAGCAACTCTTGGTGCCATCACATCAAGCATCTATCATAGAATCAGTGTGTGTCCTTGTTGGTCCTAAGTCCCCATGGTACCAAGATGTCTATAGCTACCTTCAAAACAATGTCTTACCTCTAAACTTGTCAAGGAACCAGAGAAAAGCCCTCATCTACCAAGCCTCTAGGTATACCATCCTCTCAACTACTCTATATAGATGAAGTCTAGATGGAACATTACTATGATGTCTCACTTCCACGAAATCCCAGAAAGCTTTGTACGAGGTACATGAAGGAATATGTGGAACCCACGGAGGTGGCAATAGCTTAGCTAAGAAAATAATCTGCATAGGATACTATTGGCCCACAATAGAGACAGATGCACACAAGCATGTTCAAAGGTGTAGCCAGTGTCAAATTCATGGAGACCTCATCCATGCACTGGCCTAGGAACTAAATCCTATCACATCACCATTGCAATGGAGTACTTCACTAAGTGGGTGGAAGCAATTCCCCTCAATTACATCACTGGAAAGAAAATAGCGATGTTCATACTTAACCACATCATCTTTCAATACGGGATCCCCCAAACAATCCTGACAGATCATGGTACCCCTTTCCAGAACAAGGATGTTGAAGACCTATGTGAACAGTTCCACATCAAACAAGGGTTCTCCTCATTTTACTACCCTCAAGGAAATGGCCAAGCCGAAGCTACAAATAAAATGATCCTGAAAATCCTGAAGAAAATAGTGAACAAATTAGGGAGAGACTGGCATTTACAGCTTAGTCCTGCATTATGGGCATATAGAACTCATGTGAGAACACCTACAGGAGCCACTCCTTTCTCATTATTCTATGGATCAAAGGCTGTATTACCCCTCAAAGTAGAAATCCCATCCCTAAGGATATCATTGAAGAACCTAGTTTCAGATGAAGACTATAGAGTGGCACGGCTCAGTGAACTAGAGTTACTAGATGAAAGAAGGCAACATGCCTTCGACCACTTACAAGGCTATCAATATTGCCTTAGAAGGAATTATCACAAGAAGGTGAAGCCACAAACATTTGAGGTAGGAGACCTCATCCTCATGGAAAATTAGAAGAATCAAGCAGAGCGAGTCAAACCCAAAAAGTTTGAGCCTAACTAGCTAGGACCATTTGTTATTATCAGCTCTACTCAGAGTGGGGAATTCATACTAGCAACACCAAAAGGAGATCAGCTCCCTGGCTACATCAACAGCATGCACCTAAAGAGGTTCTACCCTTAAAGGTCTCTATGGTTAAGGCATTTACCTACATATCCAGAAAATACCAAAAAAATAAAAAAAAATACAAAAGTTACCTTGGTGAAAACCTTACAATCAGGAACCTTGGCGACAACCAAAAAAAAGAAAAAAAGAAAAAAGTAAAGAGAAAACAAAATCACTCTCTTAGTGAAAACCTGGCAATCAAGCGCTATTGAGTAGGTACCTTGGTGAAAACCTTGCAAACAGGCGCCAAGTGTTCAAATCCTACTTCACCATCAATGAGCTCTGAAAGCTTGAGCACATTTCAGAAGGCAAGCCTGACTATCACAAGATATATCCAGAAGCCCAAAACCCCTATGAGCACCAAGAACTTACCCATGGTTAATACTGGTCCGCCAGACTAGGGGCGATTCCAAATGTACTGAAAATCCTAAAAATTAGAAAACTCATCAAAAATCCTAAAAATATCAAAAATCAAGCAAAAATCAATCTTCATCAAAAACAAAAAAAAAATTGCAAAAATCCTAAAGCAATAAAACCAACTTAGTTATCAAGAGAGCAAGGGGAAAGCACACCCAGTCAATCAAATGTCACAATCATGAGCTTTGCATATCAGCATTGGGCTCATCTGACACAGCATTATCAATCTATCAATTCAATCAATAAGCAGTAGGCAAGCAAGCCACCTATCAATTGTCACAATCATGAGCTTTGCGAACAAGCATTAGGCACATCTGACACAGCTTGATCAGCTGCCAACACGATCAAAGCAATCAAATCTATCAATCAATACTATCACAATCATGAGCTTTGTGAACAAGCATTGGGCACATCTGACATAGCTTGATCAGCTGCCAACACGATCAAAGCAATCAAGCCAACAAATCCTATCCAAAGAGTTTGAGCCAATCAAGAGAGTCCAACTGCATCGAGGAACCATACACAAAAATGTTGACTAGGTCAGTCAAGTCGGTCAGTTGTCAGTCTATATTTTGGGGTTATGTTCTTACGCTACTCCAGGATCCACCATGTGAGGAGAGTAGCTATGATAGATCATGACTTATTTTCTTTGATTGTTGTATGTTGAATGTTCACTTCAATTTTAGGGCCATGATGATTTAGGATAAATGCACTAGGCATTGTCACTTATCTGGCAGTTGCGTAGTTCCACGATCTGAGATTAAACCTGGGAAAGAATTGGACATTCCTTTTCTTTTATTTTGCTTGTTTTCTTTATAGAATCAAGATCTCGCGGCACTATTCAAATGGACTCTGAGTTGCTTTGGAGTTCTATCTTGGTTTCTTTTGTCTTTCCCTTTATGTTACAAACAAGAGCTCATGATGCTATCTAGATGGACTCTGGGGGCATAGGAGTTCTATCTTGTTTGTTTGGCTTTCCCTTTCAGAAATCAAGAGCTCACAGTGTTATCCAGATGGACTCTGGGTACATAGGAGTTCTATCTTGGTTTCTTTGTTTTAGATTAACTCAGAGGACAAGTGGTATCCAGATAGTCAATATCTAGGTGCTTTTGGCTTTCTTTCTTTTCAAACAGGGAACATAGTTGAATCCAGATGGTCACTATTTGGGGGCACTATGGGTCTCTTTCTATTCAATCTCTCTACTCCTTCCGCTATCAAGAGGTCATAGTGGTATCCAGGTGGTGTGTGATCTGGATCATTCGACGCTCTTCCAGAATATCAGAAAATACAAAAAAACATGCAATGATGACAAATATTGGAAACAGAGGCAGCGACTTGGGACATTCATCCTTTCTATCAGATCATATCTATCCAAAAAATGCAAAAAAGAAAAATTTTCTATCATCAAATTCTATTAGATCAATCTCAGAGCACATCTATCAAAACTAACTTCTTTCTAACTAACACATGCATTACTCATATATTTTGTGCATAGTAGATTGCATTCATTCATTAAGTGCATCAGAAAAGTAAAAAAAACATGGTAGTTGCATACATGATAAAGCATAAAAAACACATGCATCCATAAGAATCTCATATAAACATGCATCTCATTTACACCATCCTACATGACATGTCAGTATCATAGGAAAAGTAAATCATCTATATACAAGTCTGCATAATAGAAACACATTGCATATACGTCTCATCATCTAAACCACCAAATCATGTAGAATCATACATATAGCAAGTAAACCATTGCACACCACATCAAAAAATAGTTGCATCTAATGTAAATCAAAAATATCTGAGAACAAATGAAAGGTCGCAAGTCTGAACAAAGAAGGAAATCAACATGTATATCAATATATATCAGTGTATCAAGATACAAAAATGGTACTACTCAGAGTATACAATGAATCACTACAAAAAATGGTACAGGTCATAGTCAACAAGAGCTACCCCCACCCTCGCCAAGAGGTGCATGGGGGGAGGCATATCAGAACCTATCCTGTGAGAGGACCCAGGAGCTCTGACACCACTACTCTATGAATGTTGAGCCCTGCGGGATCTCTAAGATGCTGTGTAACTAGGCACCCTCTGTACCACAGGAACTATTCCCTCATAATGGTGTCTCCACTAGTCAATCTCTCTCTCGGCGTCTCACCCAGATCTATAGTACCAGTCCAGAATATCCCTATGGGAAACATCCTGTACACTATCAATGAAAGAACGAACCTTGACCTAAGCCTGTCACTCTCTAGACTCATTTGTTGTCACACGGGCCTCCAAGATGGTCGCATGTGCATTGGATAAGGCAAGTCGAGCCTGCAAATCCTAAACCTGTTGGGAGAGCCACTCCACCTCTAAGGGATCGTCATCCATACCACCCATGGAAATATCCATATCACCCTCCTCCGCCCTGTCCCCTAGCCCCTCACCTCCTCTCCGTCTCAAAACCACTGAGTCATCACCACTCTCAGAGCTCTCCCCTGTACTAATCCTAGTACTGCCACTCTCCCTTGAGGAATCTATCTTAGCACTCTACTCATCCAAAGCCTCCATGTCTATATCTGCAATCTCCACATCCACATCCTCAATAATAACCTGATCCTCATGTTGAGGAGCCAAAACTATAGCTATCCGCCTATGCACCCTCAAAACTAACTAGGGTGCCTCCTCCTCTATGGCCTCCTCCTCCTCCAAAATGGCACCCAACCCAACTATAGACTGACCACCACTCTGGCCACCTCTCATCCTAACTCCACCACTAGCACCCCCGGGACCAAGATCATCAACCCCATCATCTCCTCTCCCCCTACCCCTACCACCATCTCTACCAGCATCCCTCCCTCCCCTGCCACCACCTCTCCCTCCACCACGGCCTCCCCTACCACGTTGTACCCATCAGGCCCTCCTCATAACAATCCTGGGAATAGGACATGAAACATCTGTCAGAGAAATCAGTCGATTTTGCAACCAATGGGCATCATACTGTGGTGTAGTGCCTGCAAAAGATAATTTCAACTATCAGTACCAGGGCAGATAAAGACATAAAGTACCATCACAAGATATGAGAAATCATAGAACAGAAAGGAAGTACATAATCAATAAGAAACAAGACAAACTTGGGTCTACAATGGCAGAGTGTCAGGTCCATGCAACAGGAAGCAACCCTAAGAACTCAGTGCGAGAAGCATCAAGTGACACTATAGCACCCCAAACACAAGCATCCCTCAACCTCTGAGCAAAATATGCATATGAATCTGATACATCCTACTGCTCCCCAAATTGACGTAACACCCTATCAGATTTATGAAAATCTATCATATGTACGTGATCAGTCACATGACCAATCAAGTATCTCCGCTGTCGACAGAAGGGGAGATGGATGTCCTCTCCATCCCAGATAGGACAATATTTGTATGGCCTCCAGATAAAATATGGAATCATATCTATCAGTTGTCTCCAATATGAAAGATGACCCATATGAGTCTAGACAATGGCACCATCATACATGAACACATATGGCCTATCTACCGGGAAAGCACTGGCACCTATAGGACAACAGACTGCTATATGCTCCCATGCCCATATCTGTAAAAAAGTAGCACCGCAGCCAAGCAACTTACCATCAAGGTAAGCCACATACAACATGTGAAAATGCAAGTGGGCCAACATGCATGGACCCCAAGCAAAGACGGTATGGTCCTGAACCATACTCTGTAAAACACCACCAAAGCTGACAGAAAAACCACACTGTCGATAATTGGGGAATAGAAGCCCACATATCAAACTACCCAATAGGGTAGACAGTCTATCAAGGCCTAATCCAAACCTAGACCAAGGAATGTCATAAGCGCCGGCAAGCCCGATCTGATCCCGGGGCAATCCAGAGAGCTCAATCAATGCAGTCACACCAGTGCGTGTGCAATACTCCACAAGCTCGCCCTGGATAGGGAGCTGGAGGATGCGATACACATCCTCCAAAGTCACGGTACACTCCCTAGTAGGTAGCCAAAAAGTGCACATCTCATAATTCCATCACTCTACAAGAGCGGAGATCAGACCCCTATTGGTCGTGATCTCGGGCATATAACATATCCAGTACAATCCAAGATCACAGAGAACTAACCTCTCATCCTCGGTCAACTGGAATCGATACATGAGTCCCGCCAGTCTGGACTCCCGACAGTGCAAGATACACCCAGTGAACTGCACATATAGCCAAAAATAGAAAATTATCAGTTTTAGTCATTGAGGAAAGTAATAAAAGCTAGAAAAAGCAGATAATAGACATAGAACACAGGCAAACAGTGCAAAAAAAAAAAACAATTACGGTAATTAACCAAGTCATATGCGGTACTTTTATGCGATTATGAAACAGAAACAGTAAGTGCGGCACACAAATTTCAAATGTGGCATTTTACAAACCCAACTACGCCACACTTATCAATTGCGGTATTTAACCAGCAATTGTGGCATTAAAACTGCAACTGATTGCGGCACACATGTCAAAGTTTCAAAAAAGTATAAATTTTAAAAGTAATAAATGACACGCAAACTGAGAAAACTCACCGGACGTCCAGAGCCAATAGGTCTACGGTAGGTACGGACTCAGTCAGAGATGTGCACTACGCCAAGAAGGCTAGCCATCACTCGAAAATGAAAGGAAATGAGGTAGAAATCAAAAGGCAAACTCACCAAGATCTAAAGGCTCCACGATCGTAATGTGCCAAATGAAGAGCTCTCTTCACTAGTTATAGGGGTTCTGAAAAACCCTAATTTCACTAGGATCTCTGAAATTTCTTCCCGAACACTGGAAACTTTATAGGTCAATTACAGGGGCATATGAAATTATTTTTCAGATCCGTCAGCTACCCAGTTCCACAAATTGCAGTTTCAACAAATCAACGCTCGTCTCGCGACTTTTTGCTCAAATTTGTTGAGGGGGCATAAATACACCTACTGTTGTCGGGGCAAGCTGGGGCAAAATCAAAGAATCTTTGACACACTGTGACAAGTCACATTGCATCAAAGAGGGGCAAATGTAGACACCCTAAAATGGACAGGCTTGCGACTTTACATTAAAAACACTAATTTTCATCTATTAATTAATGTTTTTTTAATCATTAATTAATCATCTATTTTCCTCTAAATTCATTCCCCAAATCATCTAATCAAATTCCCAAAATTAATTAAATAATTAATTTTATTTAATTAAATAGATTTAATTGATTAATTAAACCCAATTTCTGATAGTTTAAATTCAAATATTTAAACTTACTAATTAAATTCTTCCAATAA
Organism: Thuja plicata; assembly: GCA_018584345.1. Lineage (NCBI taxonomy): Eukaryota > Viridiplantae > Streptophyta > Pinopsida > Cupressales > Cupressaceae > Thuja > Thuja plicata. The sequence continues at coordinate 1,958,069 of MU227197.1, read as the reverse complement.
AATTAATTTAATTTCATCAAATAAAGCAGTTCTTAATCAAAAAAGAATTCAATTATCTCACATGTTGAAAACAATTATTAAATAAATGAATTAAATATTTTTTTATCTTCAAAGAGATAACTCCAATCAGATCACATGGGTTACTCCACCCATCTCTCCAGCCCACATGGGTAACTTCACCCACCTCTTCAGTTCAAAAAGGTAACTCATAATTAGCTCTTCAGTTAACCAAACTCTATCTCCTCTTTACCAAATGAAGAGGTGGAATTTACTGAGGACCTCTCCTGTTCCTTTTGATCTCAACTGTTCATCTCCCCATCTCTGGGATTGATCTCAACCATTCATATCATCACCAATTCCTATATAATAAACCCTTCATAACCATTTGAAGGATCCAAGATTTCAAGCTCTCGTGCGCCATTACTCCGTCAGTTTGGTTCTAGCATTCAAGTCATCTTGCGATCACACACTCGTTTCAATTAGCAACTTCTCAACATGTCTCAAGTCATCGATGCTACCCCGCCAATACTGAGCATCAATAACAGTGTTTTGGAAGGAGTAGAGAGAAATAATAGAAGCTTCAAGCATCGTGGGGTTTGCATTTATTTTTTTTCCTTTCTCTTGCTTGTACATTTTATCGATTACGTTTCATTGTTATTCGTTATTGGTAGTATTTGGTATTTGGTTTATATCAATTGTGAAACCTTTGCTACTTACCCTTGCCTTTGGAAAGCTCTGGAATCATGGACCATGAAGAGAGAGGCATACAGATTCAATATAATAAGGAGGCAAATAACAAAACCATTGTAATACCTTATCTCTAAATGTTCTAGTAAACAATTTAGGCACAAGCTTATGATCATGAGAGAAGTCACTATACAAGGTTTGAAATGTTTCACATGAGTTGAGGGATTTCCTTTTCTAGTATAGATTTTCAAATAAGGTATGCCCTTTTATTGAGTGATAACAACACAAATGATATCAAGACATAAATGACTATAAATATCACAAGTAGGGACATTGAATTTGGATTGGGTTATGGAGGCAATTTTTTTTTGTAAGGATGACATAGTTTGGGAAAGGCTATTAAATACTTGTTTGGAAGATGTATTGATATTGGACATGTGTGAATACTTTGGGACATTATGAGAAATGGAAGGAAGATTGAAATATTAAAGGGGACATTGCATTAATTAGGTATGGGTAATAGTTGTGAAATACATGGGACATTCGTAGGAGGAGGTACGCTAGGATTAGGAACAACTCCAATACTAAAATGCGTAAGATTAATGTTTGAAATGGATATATTCATGATATGTGGAGTGCACATAGGCACACTAGGTAAGGAAGTAGGAATGGGAATAGAAGTCTCAACACAAGTGTTAGGATGAGAGAGACCAAGATCAAAAGCACAATATTTTATAGAATTAATATTGGCATTAATAAGATGAGATATTGCATGCAATACATCCACATTATTATCATCAATTTGAGTCAAATTCCTTGATCATTCTACCAAGGATATGGCTTCCCTATTAGAATTATCTTGACCTAATCATTGCTCAAACTTTTCAAAATCACGAGAAATTTTTTGCACTTGGGTAGGAGACACTCTTAAGGTTTCATCTTCATCATGAGAAGAGTGGGAAGAGGGATTCTCAGCAATAGGAGGTATGCCATTAGTAGGCATAATTTTATTATATACATTACTATGGAACATATTAGAGGACTCAGGATCAAAGGAACCCATAAGTCTACGACTTCTTCTCGCTGGAATGCTATAGGTAGGACTTAAAGTTATGATGCTCAAGCACAAGGGTAGAGAAGTAAGGAATGTTTAAACAATGCAAACTGCTACTAAATTGATTATTTAAACATTTCATGAAATGAATTGACTAAACACGTAGATCAGATATGAAATTCAAATGCAAGTATTCATCAATTTTTTGCAACATGAGTGTAATTAAGCCATAGAGGAAACATAGTTTCACATGAAACCAAATGAAAATCACATATAACTATCCAAATAAAAAGTTGAATGTAAGGAGTCAGGTTCACAAAAATGTAGCAAAGAAATAGGGAGATGTAGGGATGGTCTTATCTCTTTAGTCACATTTGAAAGGAAGATGAATCGCTGGGCTCAAGAAGGCCCTAACACTAAATTGGTGCAAGGATCTTTCACTTATTTAGAAGATGGATGAATATGGATAATGGAATGATGGATGCAAGATATAGGAAAAAATGGGGAAGGAGATTGACTTTCAACAAACATAGGCTAACATAAATTGGATAGACCAACTATGTTATCAGAAACATAATCCCGGGATAGAAATTGACCTATAGATTCAATTTGAAGTGTAGTTGAAGGGACCAAGTCATAAGTGGAAAATAGTTCTAGGACCAAGTCATTAGTGGTGACTATGTCTCAGTATTTTTGCCCATTTTTCAGTCTTAGATTGTAGCAAGGGTCCTATACTATCCAAATCTAGTCACAAAATATAGACACATAAAAGAGAGAAATTTTTGGGTAGAGAGGGGTTTTCCACAATCAAACCCCAGTTAAGGAATCAAAATTGAAATTGAAATGAAATATGCATGTATGGAAAACATGCTAAGGTAAAGCAGAGGCTAGATCTGAAAATGAAATTTTTATACCTTCACAAATGGATTTGGAAGATTCTTGAAATATATTATAGTGTCATGAATTTTTTAGAAGAATCAAGTATTCCTTTCACAAATCCCTAGCTCTGAAAATACCCCTCAAATATCCAATGTTGTTATGCTCATTTTTTCTTGCCTTGATAAGGAGTCTATTCACATTCATATTTATGTAGATGAAATAATGATCTTCTTGCATGATTGATGAATCCTCTACTTTTCCTTTAACGAGGGAGATAATCTTGCTACAATGGAGAATATTAAATTCAAAAGATGCTTTGGATCCTTGAAATATCCCTTAGGATGATTGATATGCCAAAGATCTTGAACTTGAAATTGAGATAATATTGAGATCATGTATGTACGCTATCATGAATACTTGGTTGCTTGGTTTCTTATTTACCAAAATGAGGAGAGGTAAGTTTATTATATATCTCTTACAGTCTTTTTGGAGCTCAAAACTCAAACAAGGTTAACTCGAATTTGAATTTCCTTCTTAACCATTGAGATCTACCCCCGATTTAAATTTCAAACAAAACATCATGGATTGATTCATTAGTGGATACTTGGTCTAGGAACAAGTCATTTGTGGAAACTTGGTCCTAACAAAAGGCCTCAAAATTTGATCCAAATGTCCCAATTAGAGCTAGGATGCCAAAATGATAAGTGAAATCGAAGTTGAATCAAGCATAATAAACACAAAATCCCAATGACACTAAAATAGGACCTAACTAAGAATCCAATTGTAGGTGAGTATAATTTAGGATGGTACATCTTGAGGCTTTTGTTACTTCTTAGATACTTGATAATTCTAAGTCTTTAGATCAATATATAGTCTCTTCTGAGCCTTCGACCTCTTGTGTATTGAATAGTATGAGGGGTAATTTGGGTAGTGTCATATTCAAGGAAAAAATCATTGTGGGCTCGCCTTAATCAACACAAGCTTGGACAAAATCTAAGAGGAATAAGAATAAACCATCCCATTAAATGATGTTAATATCTTCCAAGAAAGGAAAGAATCCTAAAATTTAAATAGCTTTGGGGGCCTAATGAGCAACAAGTTTTTGTAAGCACTTTTTCTTTCTTCTAGTTTAGCATAGGTTTTGTTATTGTAAGCGACAAAAATAGCCATTTTGATTTGGCCAAATTGGTCCCTCATATGTAATTGTTCCCAATTGGGGACCATCTAAATGCACCCTTATTTATGTGTTATGCACTTTTTATCTTTTAAATTAATATATATACCATAGCCTTGGCTACACATTACCAATAAAATAAAATTATCATCATTACCCGTCTAAGTTGTTCTTATGATAGGGCTTTAACATGCATTATATTATGCATATTTAATATATTATATTAGGTTTATTATGCATACAAGATAAGCTTGCTTAAATGTGTTTTCATACGTATAGGTGTTATCTCATTGAGAGCATTTTCTATATTTAACAAGTCCTTGTATACTTAGTCTTCTAAAATTGTTGACTTAGTAATAATTAAGTGTTAGGATTAATATTTAAAATTTCCTTAATATATTTGTCCCATGCTTGATTTTCTCTCAAGCTCTTTTATTTTTTTTATTTTTATCCCTTTTTTTTATTAGAATAACATCTTATGTACTATGGAAATCTATATTTGTCAATTTGGTTCTTGTTTTATTTCAAATTTTCTTTATTTTTTAGTCATACTTGTTGATTTTCCATTTTTATATAAATATTATGTGTTATTATATCTTTATATTTTTCAACACATGGAGACCATGAAGTTTTCATAAGAACTTTAAAATCTATAGTATATCAATAAAACGCTAGCAAGGTGTATTACATGGAGTGACAACTAGATCAATTAAGCAACACGCTAATATATTAAGGGTAATGCAAGGTACATAGAAACAAGCCCTTGGATAAATATCTAACTCAATGAAACTCATGTTATTGATTTCTCAACAATTCTTGACCCAAGTGAACAAGTAATGTTTAGGTGGAAGTTGCAATCAAATTTTTGGAAGTTGTGAACCCACGAAGCTGCAAATCCTAGAGCCAAATATTTGGCAAATCTAGCTGAACTCTATGAATCCAATGTTGTTGTAGGTGAATCCAAAGTAGAAGGCTTAGTTAGTGGGGGTTTTATATAGAATAAAATAAATAAAATGGTGCAAGAAAATAATGGAGATATAGTAAATGTTTTCAAGGAAGGGGAGCCTCTGTCTTTGCATTCTCTTACAATGGTGTTAGATGCTCTGGTAACCAACATCATAATTGAAGCAGGAAGTGGATGCCCTAAACAAATGAGGTTAAAATAAAAAGTAAGATTATAAAAATAAATCAACCATTCAAGGATAAGAGTTAAAAGTATATTATGGATGAAGGGTCTATGGATACGCAAAATGGGGAGTATTTGAACTTATTCATACAGGAAAAAGTTCAAGAGTGCGAGTTTAGTCCAAGCAAACTACTCAATAATGATAGTCCTGATAATGCAGTGATGAAGAATGAAATACATATGAGTTTATGAAAGATGATAGCCCATTTAAAACCATAGAAATTCAAATCCTTGATATTATTGAGATTATTTCATAATTCCAAAGCAAAATTAATATTTATTTTTTATACGAGGATTTTCCTCTAAAATTGAATTTTATAAATGGGATCAACTAAACTGGGAAAGAACAAGATGGTAGATTGAAACACTAAGAGGTATTGGAAAATGATATGTGTTTTGTATGTTTAAATTAGAATATCATGCCCGAGTTATGCTACAATATGGAACTTGGGTCATGTTGGGTCTTATTTTCTTGCAGAATCTTATACAGCAGCAATGCTTGAATCTATGCAACCCAATTTATTATTCTATCAAGAAAAAGTACAACTAATGAGGATTAAATCCTCCTACACTTTGAGCTCCACAGACTCAGGTGGGTGTACCTAATTTGGTTCATTGTTCCCCATGAAACCATACAGTGGATATGTGTCTTACACACAGATATTCAATATGAAGATATAAAAACTATAAATAAAAGTTTTATTATTTTTAAAGATTTTCATGCAACCCTAATCTCGACCAGTGCCAAATCCTAGGGTACAGAGTCTAAATGAATTCTCATCCACCACACAAAATTACTGAAAACCAATTAAAACCTATGAAAGATAGAGATGTCTTACAGCTCACTTTCTACAACTTAATCCCCAATTATAAAATTCACATGTAATCTCTAAACCCCTTAAACTATTCTCAAGAATTACACTCCCCTTAGAAATAACCTTAAATAGATTTCACAATTTGCCTTACAAATCAATGAACTTGAAATGTCGTACAGATAAAACTCATAAGAATTCAAAGCATACACATGAAGACAATTAAACATCAAGAAGGGACTCCAATTATATTTTCATTAATAAGTATTTCTTTAGTACATTCAATATTTGTATGTGTCTAAATTTTGACCTCTAAATCAGCCACAACACAACATAGTCATTGCTCAATCATTGAATTGTGAAGATGAACATGAATTGCTCATTCCACAATATCAATTGAATCGACCTGTTGCCTCCTATTTAGTTGGGGTGTTTAATTACTCTCAAAAAAAGAGCCAACAACCATAGACCATTTCTAAAATGGAAGATTTGAAAGCTTTGAAAACTGAAATGAAATTATTCTGTATGAGAGATGCGATTGTAATCTAAGAATGAAGATGCAGATTTTAAGCTACGAAACCAGAAAAGATAACATAATTAAGCTATTTGATAAGTAAACAAACTAAATTAAGATGAAGAATGCCATTAAATAAATGAAATTACACTAAATATGCAATAAAAGCTTGGAAATATGAGAGAATTGAGACAAGAATTCACTATAGTTTTGGTACTCTAAAAATTGTTCCTCTTCAAATGAAGGAAAGAAGGTACATAATATAGAAAATCCTGAAGAGAGGATGAAGAGTTTCTTGGAAAGAAATGGTTGACTCTTCATCTCCATGGAGGAAGGTGAGACAAAAATGAAGGAATTATTTAATTAAATAAATGAATTATTGCCACATGGGTGGCTTTTTATTTTGTTTGAATTATTAAATTCAAATGAGGATAATCCATCCAAATAACCAAATAATATTTAATTCCCTTGATGTGTATTAGCTAAAGGGGGTGGGATTAATTTAATTTAAAAGCACTTAGGACTTTAGAATTAAATTAGTTAATCATAGGTATTTTTAGCTAATAAATCTTGAAAATTTAGGAATAAATATAGTGTAAGATTTATGCAAATTTAGGTTTTCTGCATTTGAGACTAAGTCAATTAAAGAAAATTACGAAGGAGAATTTTCCTAGTACAATAGGACTTCGATGATGAGAAAATGCACCAAAATTGATTAGAATTGTAAGGTGCCAATTTAGGGGTGTTACATTTTGCCCCTCTTTGAATTGATGTGCGAGCAGTGTGTTGATTCAAAGAATAGTCTGATGTGACAGATGAAGATTTCAAGAGTCTAGGTTAGGTTGCAAGGACACCGATCAAATTGAGAAGTATAACCATCTTCAGAATGAAGCATGATTTTCATAAGTCTAAGTTAGATTGTGAAGACAACGGTCCAAATACTAATTGAGAGAAAATTGGAATCAGGGTTAGATTGCCCCAATGTCTGCTGATAGTTGATGAAGATTTAGGACTATCTCCAAAATCAGGGTTAGATTGCCCCAATATGAAGGTTAGCCCTCCGAGATCTAGGTTAGGTTGCCCAGATAATGGTCGAAAAGAACTTTTGAGAGTCATCTTCAGAACAAAGCATGACTTTCAGGAATTAGGGTTAGATTTCCCCAATACCCAATGGGATTTCAATAATCATCTCCAGAACAAAGCTTGATCCTTGAGGATCTGAGTTAGATTGCTCAGATACTAGAAAGATAGATGAAAAGATAACAAGATGTGAGGCATCAAGATGCCCCTAGAGATTCAAGATCATGGAATATCCAATTTGACCATAAGGTATGAAATAATAAATATGCCCCAAGTGATGAGATGCCCCTAGCAATGGGAACTTTTGATTCAGATTAGACTGATTCGAGAATGATGCAAAAAGATTAATTGATGTAATCATCCTGCCCCCTTGGGAGTGAAATCGAAAGATGACATAACAAAAAGATGATTGACAGAAAAATATTGCAGATAGAAGTAAGATCAAAGATCTAGAGGAATTCAAAGATAGATCAAGAGAAGGTAGAATCGATTTAGAGCAATCGGGAGGTCCTGTTGACTAGATTTGACCATAGTTGACCAAATTTGACGTGAATTGACTAGAGTTAACTTTTGATGAAAATATTGTAGATGCCAAGAAAATGATGATGAGAGATGATTCTTACAAGAAAGCAACGTTAGAAAGTTGACTGTACAATCGTTAGAGCACGGCGGTCCCAAAATTTTAAAATGCAATTTTGAGCTACTTAGGAGTGTCAGATTTCAATTTCAATCATGAAAATGGATTCAAAATGGTTGATTTATCCAAGGGTGCAATTTTTGTGAAAAATGGAGCACTTTTGAAAATTAGGTCAAAAGCTATATAAGGCCCAGAGCGGTCATTTTCAAGTCATTATTCACTTTTGACTTTAGATATGGTGAGGGCTCAGGCTGATATTGATAGCATTCTTGTGCATACACATTGATTCAAGCGCTCCCAATGACACAACCAGCCACTGGAGTATGACGCACCTGTAAGTAATCGAATAACCATCTTGCATTTCAAATTGTTATCAATTTTTAGATCTTTTAGCACGCTTTTATAGCTTTTAAGTCTGATTACGTCAAGTCTCGCACGAGGGAATAGTTTCCTCATGCTGGCTAAGGTCGCCCCTCATGTGATAAATTGGTTTCCTCGCACGGGTTAGGGCTTCCTTGCATGGGGTCCCTCCACGAGCTCACACGAGGTGCATGACGATGTTGCACGAGATTTCATCGCCAGCGAAGAAATCTCGCTCGAAGAGAGATCTTGTCTCGTGCGAAATAGAAATCTTGCGTGGGAAAAGAGTTTCCTCACATGAGAACTACTTGTAGACCTATAAATTTGTCATTTATTATGTCACAAAGTTATCCAATTAGAATGCCTCATAAATTTGTTTAGGATAGATCCATAGCTGCATTTGTTGTCATTGCTTTTGAAAAACCATCATGTTGAGATACTGATCAAATGTCGTCGCTTGCTTTGCAAGTTGACTTCCCCGATATTGCAATCTAGTATCATCATCTTGTCATAGGTGAGCTTGTACATAGACTGACTGAAGTTGAGGGTGCCCATCTCGATGGGCTAGGACTGTCATATCTTCATGATGTACCCAAGATTTAGGTAAATCACGGTCTATTAAGTGCACTTGTCAAGCATTTCCATTCATAGATGAACACTTTCCATTTGCCGCAGGGGGAGATGACAGTCACCCCTGAGGATATATATAGGATCCTGAGAGTGCCATTCTATGGGGCTCGTGTCGAGTATAATACACAGCTAAGGGCGGGTACACTTACACTAAGAGCGATCTTCCAGGATGATCTAGTGATGGGTCGATCCATCTCTTGGGAGGATCTGACGAGCAGTTATGGTGCAGAGCACACATTGGTTGTTATCTTGGTGATGTTCTTGAGTTGCCACTTGGTGCCAGATCAGGGTCAGCATGGATTAGAGTATGATTGGGGATTCATGCTGCAGTGGATGTTAGCCAGCCTAGCAGTGAGGTTTGGATGGGGCGAGTTCATGCTCGCACAGATGTACCATGAGATGCATGAGATCATGTATCAGGGCACATGGACCATGGTGGCAGGAGTCATGGTTCTAAAAATTTGGGCCTCGGAGCATCTTCCTGTATGACGGCCAATTTTTCATGATACTCGACAGCCCTTAGAGCCATATATTTACAAGTATGCAAGTCCTATGACTCAGCCAGCGCTGGGTAAGACAGATCAGTGGCGGGCACAGCTGGATGATATGGAAATAGTTATATGGAGGCCATGGATAGCCATAGAGGTTTGGGATGATGCACAACACAAGCTACTGCATATATTCTTCTCACATCCTTTGATCGGGTGCACCATCAGCATCATTGAGCACTTCCTACCTACACGGGTCCTACAACAGTTTGGGAGACCATAGGACGTCTATCAGGACTACTGCACATGTGCCCAATTCATCAATGAGATGAAGAAGGGCTGGCAATGGCAGCTAGACCAAGGTAGGAGCATGATAGATGCATGGGTACCACCAGCTAGGTGGGATTATTTAGCAGGGGTGACGAATGCAGGGATGACACCTTCATACAGAGATCATATCTTGACTCACCCATTCCTGAGATTCACAAATATTGTTGGCATGGGCCCACAGGTATAGTGAGTGGTACAGCCGCCACTATAGCAAGAGGTACTATAGCCACCACCACAGCAGCCATAGCATCCACCAAATCCACCACCACAGTAAGTCCCACCACAACAAGTACCACCATAGTAGAGAGTACTATGGCCGAGGACTGGGTTGAGTCCCCTTCTTCCTAGATGGATGGGATTAGATGTAGGTACAGGGAGTAGTGGTACTCAAGATAACTCCACTGAGTAGAGGACAGGTGACAACGCTGAGCAAGGGGAGGATACTATTATGGCTAATCCCCAGGCAGGAGGACAGATGGCATAGGTATAGGAGGCTCTCAGGAAGAGTCAGGAGAGAGTGAGGTAGGTATAGAGGGAGCGGGATGACTATCATACATAGGTGGTCATCCAAGAGACCCAAGTGGACAAGCGAGATTGAGAGATCTAGGGACTATAGGAGGCATTGGCTAGAGCATAGGCAGAGGTGAGATATGAGATTGTTCAGTCAGCCAATTATTATGTTGAATACACATCATGGTTCCCGAGGTAGCGAACCAGATTCCACCATTTTTAGAGTATGCTGGGGCACAGGCCGCCCCACAACTACCACCACAGGCACCTCCTCAGTAGTAGGCCATGCCACCTCCTCTGGGTGTGAGTGGCTAGATGAGACATTTGATATATATTGCACCACCATTTTGATATACCATGCTCGAGTAGCATCATTGTACACTTGATCGATTGATACATATGAGCTCAATTTTTGGCATCATTGTACTTATTTATATATTGCTTTAAATTTGCATGTCTTGTGAGATGGTTCCTATATGATTAGATGTATGGATTAGAAATGTATGCCATGGATGAATATGCAAAATGTTTATGCACATGTTTTATTGATGTATGAATGAATGTAATGCAATGATAGATGTTAGATGGATGGATGCACATGTTTATGGATATGTAAATGTAAATAAATGTAATGCTACTAATCATCTCATGCAGGATTTTGCAATATATGATAGGTACTAACTAAAGAATATGAATAAAGATTGAGAGCAAGGACCAAATGCTTGTGCAGTCAAGAGGAATCTAGGAAAAAAGATGAGAACCTTCAAAGAATGAGAGGCCACTGAAGAGAGCACCAAAACTGTCACTATGCAAGCTTAAAATGCGAATGCAAGCCTAATCTAAATGCAACCCTAGGACTTGGTTGTTGGACTCATCACATAATTATCATCATCGAGTATTTTTGGAACATCAAAGTCAATACAAGCCTTACTGGTGTCACTACGACCATAAAGATATGTATATGACTTTCATCGGATAAAATGTAGGAAATGAACATAAGCACCAGGGCACAAAAGCCAAGTTGACCTGAACATTGTTTCCAGTTTGATATAGTAAGAGTACACAAGTAAATGAATAGAGGAATAACAGTAAAGGAGATAGTTCCAACCTCCCCTTGGTGTACAAATAAAAAAGATTGAGGGATGTGAGGCTTTTCCACCTTAATGCACAAGCTCTTATCACATACACCCTATTTATTTGACGTTGTCGGATCATCAAAACTACACCAACAAGCAGTAGACAAAAGAAAATATCAATGAAAACTATGAGAATAGACAGCATATAAAGAGAGATTCAATCATAGCTCAGCATGTTTCAAAGTTTACGAATGTGCATGTGTTTTAGGGGTGTTGTAAAACACTGTTGTGCTTGTGAGTGTATTGTGTTTGATTGCTATCAATAGATGTTTATGTTGTGATATCCAATGTGTGTTGAAAAACACAGATGTGTGCAAAGATAGTGTTGAAAAACACTGTTTGATTGGGGTGTCGAGAAACACCAGTTTGTACCAGTAGAGAGTTGTCCTTTAGAATTTACAAGATTACTGACTCGAGTGTAAACTGAAGATGCAATCAAAGTGGGGAGCCATGCCCCAAAGTAATGAACATTGATGAATGACTTGACTCATATAGATAAGATGAATCTAAGTGGATTGCCCCCAAGTTATGATGTTGGGGTCATGTCAAGTCAGGTGGGATCTTGAAAATACCCAAAGTGGATTGATGGAAAATATGCAGATAGTGAGTTGATGTAAGAAATATCAGTAGTACAGTGATAGTAGGCAGACGTAGTGAGAATCACTGGTGACTGATGCGAGAAAGATTCTCAAGTACAAAGATCAACATGAGATCTAGGCATCAGTAGGCAGACTCAATTAGAACCATTGGTGACTGATGTGAATAGGATAGAGACTCCAAAAAAATAGACAATACCCCCTAGACCAGGAAGATGCCCCAAAGTGTGACCAATTTCAATCCATGTGAATTTGAGAAAAATCTTGAAAATAACTGAGAGCGAATGCATGAGCGAGCAAACTAAAGCAGGAAAGTAGGAGAGCAAATTGCAAGAAAGCCAAGGGATGTTGTGATAGATAGAGCATTGCAAAACAAGAGGCGCCTGTTTACCAGGTTTTCACCATCTTGGCAGAAATTATATTTTTGCTATCATGACGCCTGTTTACCAGGTTTTCATCAATGGCACATTTTTCTCTTTTTCTCATTTTTTGGTATTTTTCATTTTTATTTTTTATTTTTATTTTTTTTGTATTTTTCAAGGTGCCTATTTACCAGGTTTTCACCAGGATAATAGATACATCAAAGCACCTGTTTTCCAAGTTTTCACTAAGATGATCATTTTTCAAGACATTTTGCAATTTTTAGGATTTTCTCATAATAGAGTATGTACATGAGCATTCAAAAGACATATCAACTATAGAAATTCTTTAGATGAAGAGAATTGATAGGATCTTTGAGTTGTTCCCCCTCTGTTGTAGAGAGCTGGTAAGTTCCAGACCCAAATACTGCAGTGATAACATATGGACCAAGCCAGTTTGGTTCAAATTTTCCTTTCTGGACCCACTGCTGTTGATTCTTGGGATTCTCTCTCGAGATGAGATCACCCATTTGGAATTCCCTTGGTCTGACCTTTTTGTTGTAGATTTTAGATATTCTTTTCTGATATGCTCAGATATGATCAAATGCCACTTTCCGACGTTCATCCAGTTCTTCAATCTCTTGAAGATGAGATATTCTGATATCATCATCAGTAATGAGGGCCTTCAAAGAGACTCGCAAGGTAGGAATCTCAACCTCAATAGGAAGCACTGCATCTGCACCATAAACTAGAGCAAAGGGTGTGTCCCTTATTGGTGTCTGTATACTAGTGTGGTAAGCCCATAAAGCCAGATTAATCTGGAGATGCCAATCTCATTCAGATTTGTGTACTGTGCGGTGTAAGATCCTGAGAATATTCTTATTTGAAGCTTCCATCTATCCATTACCCTAGGGATAATAGATAGAAGACCAGTGCTGAATAATTCTGAACTTAGTGCATAAATATGTTAGATCCTTGTTCTTGAATTTCCCCCATTGTTAGTGATTATTGATGAGGGTACACTATATTTGTAGATGATGTAGTTCAGTATAAACATGGCCATAGACTTGCCACTAGCTATGATGAGAGGCACTGCCTCGACCCACTTGGTGAAATAGTCTGTAGCAGTAATGATGTATTTATGTCCCCTTGAAGAAGATGGATGTATTTGACCCACCAAGTCAAAGGCCCACTGCTGAAATGGCCAAAATCTGACGAAAGGAATGAGCTCCTTGGAAGGAGCATGGATTAGATTTCCATGAAGTTGACACTATTTGCAAGATTTAGCAAATTGTGTAGCTTCTTTCTCCATATCTGGCCAATAGTAACTAGCTCTAATAAGTTTGCGAGCCAGTGTCAGGCCATTTGAGTGAGACCCATAGACACCTTCATGCACCTCTAGTAACGTACGATTGGACTCATCAGGTTCTAAACACCTAAGGAGGGTACCGTCTAGACCTCGCCTATATAAGTCATTAGCTATGATGACAAACCATGAAGCACTGCAGATTAAGTGACGTTTCTCATTTTGGGTGTATGTGTCTGGAATGATCTGGCCATGAAGGTAGGAGTAAATATGGTGGTAGCGAGATGAGTCATGTCCAATGACTGAATAGATCATCTAGGATTCAGGGGAATTATAAGCAGGGTAGCATAACGTCTCCATTAGGAATTCATGTGGGAAGTCATTTTCTAGCATTTTTAACATGGAAGCCAGAGTATCCATGGCATCGGCTACTTTATTATCTACCCTTGGAATTTGTTGGAAAGTAATGTGTGCAAAGTATTTCTTGAGATCATCAACCATCTTTTTATAAGGCACCAGTTTTTCATCTTTTGTTTGGTAGATATCATTCACATGATTGATAACTAAATATGAATCTCCAAAGACCTTTAGCTCATCGACACACCATTCAATAGAAATCTTTAATCCATTAATTAAGGCTTCATACTCAGCAGTGTTATTTGTGCAAGGAAACAACATTTTGTAAGCCTTTGGTAATGAATACCACTGAGGTGTAATGAACAAGATTTCGGCACCGGACCCCTGTTGGGTGACTGATCCATCAAAGAACATGGTCCATGCCTAATGTGTGAGAAGCATGATGGACTCATCTGGGAACTTGATCCTTAATGGTTGATAGTTTGCAATAGGTGTCTTAGCCAACTGATCTGCAATTTCTTGCCCTTTGATAGCTTTTCTTTCCACATACTCAATGTCAAATTCACTAAGTATCATGACCCACTTAGCTAATCTACCCATGAGGGCAGCTTTGTTGAGTAAGTACTTTAATGGATCAATTTTTGCAATGAGCCTTGTAGTGTGAGCAAGCATGTAATGTCGTAACTTCTAGGAAGCAAACACCACCGCCAAGCAAGCTTTCTCAATGATAGAATAATCCATTTCATAGGAGACCAACGCTCTGCTGATGTAATAGATTGCTCCTTCTTTATTGTTTTGATCTTATTGGGCCAATAGAGCACCCAGAGATGTTTTTGTAGCTGAGATGTATAGGATTAATGGCTTCCCATGAATAGGAGGCATTAATATAGGCGGATTAGCTAGATATTGTTTTATTTATTGAAGACCTTGTTCACATTCTTTATTCCATTCATAGGTCACACCTTTATGTAGAGTTTTAGTAAATGGTTGTGAATTGTCAGCTAGCTGTGAGATGAAGCACCGGATAGACTAAAGCCGACCTTGAAGACCTCTAATTTGTCTGATATTGTGAGGTGGAGGCATTTCTGTGATAGCTTGCACTTTTTTAGGATCCAGATTGATTCCTTTTGCGGAGATGATATAACCAAGCAATTTTCCCGAAGTTACTCCAAATACACATTTCTTAGGATTGAGACGTAGTCTGAATTTTTCCATACAATCTAGTATAGGGCCTAGATCAGTAAGATGTGCCTTCCTATCCATGCTTTTAGCAAGGGTTTCATCAACATAATCCCCCATTATTTTGTGAATCATATCATGAAATATAGTAGTGACTGCTCTCTTATAAGTGGCTCCATCATTTTTGAGACTAAAAGGCATAACATTCTAGCAGAAAGTGCCCCATGCACAACTGAAAGCAGTCTTTTCTTGGTCCTTTGGCGCAATTTTGATTTGGTTGTAGCCACAGAAACTATCCATTAGGGAGTACATTTTGTACCCTATTGTCATATCCACAATCATATCAATGTTGGGTAGTGGGAAATCATCTTTTGGACATGCCTTGTTTAAGTCCCTGAAGTCTGTGTAGACTCTGATAGATTTGTCATGCTTTGACACTGGAACTATGTTGGAGATCCATTATGCATAGTCAATTTCTCTGATGAACCTAGCTTTTAGGAGTTTCTCTAATTCTGCCTTGACAAGTAGAGCCACATGTGGATGTATTTTTCTGAGTTTTTGCTTGATTGGTTTTACTCCAGGAGCTATTGATAGGTGATGCATGATAAGATTAGGATCTACACCAGGCATGTCAGAGTATGTCCATGCAAATTTTATCTTTTTCTCTTTGAAGAAATCTGTGAATTCTTTGAGTTCTTCTACAGATAATGATTTAGCCACATGAATAATGTGTGAATGTTCTTCTGTTCCCAAATTTACTGGCTGAGTTAGCTCAATTAACACCGATGATCATTCCTGGAAATGACTCGGAAGTGCATCAAGTATCTCATCCTCAAAAGCCTTGGAGAGGTTTTCACCTTCGGATACATCTATTTTTTTAACTTTTTTTGGCTCTGACACTACCACAATGTGGTTTTCACCGTCAGAGCGTCTATTTTTTTATTTTTGATTTTATAACTAAGATACCTGATATCACTTTCAGTCATGCTGACACTATCTTTTCTAGTGGAGGACGTTATAGGTTCAACAGCATGGAGATAATAGGCTAGAGCATAGTCATTCTGGAATGTGAGGACTTTGTTGGATGAGGAAGGGGAATTCCAGTCTATTAACTCAGGATGTTGGAGGGAGAGAGAAGTGACAGGTTCAAGTGCATTCATGGTATAATCGTCGAAAATGTGGACTAGTAAGCTGAGACCTAGAGCCATCTCATCCAAAGATTTATTCAAATCCCTTTGACTCCTAGCGACTGTAGTAGAAGACATGTTAACATTTATGGAATCAGACTCATTAGACCTTACACTAGACCCTTCACCTATGTTGAGAAGGTTTTCATATGTATGTGTAGTATCAACGTTCCTGTCAAAGGATCCTTTTGAAAAACTATCGAACTCATATTCAAGGGAATCTGTGTCTGAACTCTGACTAGGATGTTTACACCATGAAGTTTTGAGAGTTCTTGTGACACCAGCCTGTTCTTGCACAAACTTTGCTTGAAACTGTGATGGTATGTATCATTCACCCTGGAAAATAGGGTCTTGTGACACTTTCCATTGTTTGTATGTCAAAGAAGTGAATGGAATAGCGCCATTGGAGTCACTACCAGCCTTGTCTATATTGGTATGTATTATGATGTCATCTGGCTCAGCAAAGAATGCTGCCAAATCTGGAGGAATAAGATAAGGAAAGCAATCCTCGTCAGAGCTATCCTCTGTGGTGTCAACTGTAGCTATACCTTCAGGTTCTGGTTCTTGTCTAGGTTTAGATTTAGATACAAATTTGTTAATCCCTAGATGGAATGAGATCTTCTTGAAGCCTAAACTAGTTGTATCTTTCATCCTTCAACCCGTAGCTTTAATAGGCTCAACTATCCCATTACCATTCATCCCTATTGGACCACTCCCTTTGTATCCAAAGTGTTTCATGATTTTAAGACCTTCATTATTGGGATCTAGTTCATGAGCTGGGGTGGTCTATTCAGATATGTCCTTTCCTTTGTAAAGCCAAGATTTAATAGCTCTTTCCTCATCTTCATCTTTGAATGGTGTTGAATCCCGTAAGGCACCATCATAAACTATTTTAGGAGGAATAGTAGAAGATTTATTGTTCTTAGAAGGTCTCTCGTAAGAATGAGGAGACAGAGGTAGAGCTACTAATGATAGCATGGGTTCTATTTTATAACCCCCCCCATGCCTATGTATTTGATTTTCAAATTATTTTCCATGTCTCTAAGCTTGGCATCATAGAATTCTGTGTATTCTCTGTTAGTAGGAACAAAACTATTAGCTAACTATGTGAGCGTATTAAAAGAAGAGCCCATATTAGCATAAACTGTCACTTCAGCGCCGTGGAAAGGAAACTTAATGCACTGATGATACATAGAGGGAACCACTTGCATTTCATGGATCCATAGTCTTCCCAAAAGGATGTTATAAACAAGAGTAATGTCTAGCACTTGACATGTGACATCTCTTTCAACAGGTCCAACCCGAATAGGTAGCACAACTAAACCTTTATACTTTCTTTCTTCTTCATCATAGGCTTCGAAAGTAATTTTCTTGTGGGAATCTATGTGATCTTCAACATAGCCTAGATGAGTGAGCAAGTGAGCAAAGCAGATGTTGAGGCTAGCACCATTATCAATAAGGACGCGGTGGATGAGTTTTTTTCCAATTATGACCTCTATATGAAAAGGAGCGTTATGCAGGTGGCTGATCAAATAGTCATCTTCTTTTGAGAAAGACAAATAGTGCGGTGAAGTCAAGTGACCCACCATAGATTGAAACTGATCAAGATTAATGTCTTTGGGGATGTTAGCCTCTGCAAGGGCTTTATTAAGAATATGCCTATGAGCAGGTGAGATCTTCGACAACTCAAAGATGGTTATTTGAGCGTTGGTTCTTTGCAGATGGTCGACAATGCTATAATTAGTAGTAGGAGGTGTGGGGACCATTTTCATGGTCTTTTTGGCAGGGCCAACAATAGCTTTATCCATGGGTTGTTTTGGTGCGGATGTAGTAGAAGGAGAGTCAGGACCCTTGAGAGTGATCTTAGCGCGAGATCTGGTAATGATGTTTGCTCAATCCTGAGATGATTCAAATTTAGATGAGTGAGACCCATGGCCTCTCAAGACAAATGGGGTCTTAGGCTTAGGAGCATCCCTACTCCCCTTGATATTAATCACATCACAATACTCAATTTTGATAGGTTCGATCATGTTGATGACATTGCCATTAGTGATACGCGTGTAGTTAACCTTGGCATTACTGTTCTTAGTGTTGGAAGACTCACCTTTCTCATGATTAGGAAAGGGATCTTTAAATGCCTGGTGATCTGAATTCTTATTATGATTATCCACAATAATATCACCATTATCAATTAGATCTTGGACCTTATGGCGCAACTGAAGACATGTAGAAGTCTTATGACCCTTGTTCTGGTGACAGTCACAGTATGCGTTGTCATTCCACCAATGGGGTCGCGGTTGCAGATCATATGGACACTTTTCCAAAGGAGTGAGAACTTGGTTTTGCATTAAAGTCTTGTAAACTACATCAAGTGGTTCTCCCAAGGAAGTGAATTCACACTTGGGTCGAGGGGCCCAAGGTTTGTTGCTAGAGAATCTGGAATGCGGCTGAGTGTTTGTTGCAGCCTTTTCAATAGTTTTGATCGCTTGTATACTAGAAGTAAGATTGAAAAGTAGTTTTGAAGGAGTTAGGGTTACATTATGAACCACTTCATCATTCACAATGTACCTATTCTTGTTGACAAACTTCCCTTTATCTTTTTTGGAAGAGGAGGAACCTTGTTTGTTGTCTTTGTACAAAGTCAATTCCCCTTTCTTAACTATAAACACCTCTATCCTCATAGCTTGCTTAATCATGCTGTCAAAGTTGAGGGGACCTTGAAGTTGTACTTGATACCCAAAATCAAGAGTGAGATTGTCCAAGAAGATATCAAGTTTCTCAGATTTGGGAATTTTACAAGGATACTTAGTGCAAAGATGTCTCCATCTCTGGAGAAATCTCAGGAATGGCTCCCCTTGTCTTTTCTTGAGATTACACAGGTCCCTAATGTTTATGATATGTTTTATGTTGTGAGAATAATGTTGGCATAAAGAGATTTGCAATCTCATAAAAAGTATTAATACCGGTGGGTAGTTGATAAAACCACTCCATGGCAGGTCCACCCAGACTTCAGGGAAAGAGACGCATTAAATAATTTTGATCATGAATGAACTCCATAGATAGGGCCCCAAATTCTCTTAGATAATCCTGAGGATTGGTGGTACCCAGATATTTATCATACTTAGGGAGTTCCACACCCTTGGGAAAAGGTGGCATATGAAGACTCCTATCAAAAGGAAAAGGACAGATGCTCTCCATCATGAATTGTTGTGTGAGTTTGTCCTTATCCTTTACAAGTTGGCTAATTTGGTTTTGCATATCTTGAATCATCTTTTGCAATTTGGTAGTCTTTGTCTCTTCTTCTTTAGCCACAAGTGTTTCCACTTGGAAATTTGGGGATAGCTTAACTCCTTGGTTTTCCAAATCTAGAAAATATTTCTCTTTATCTTCTGCAAGGAGAATTTCCATCATCTTGATGAGAGCCTTATTTGATTTTGTAGCATCTATGTCATTTTGATTTATCGGACCATCATCATTACCGAGGATCTCATAAATGCTTGGGTTTTGATCTTGACTCTGGTCATGTGCAGGAGGGCAATGGTGATGTTGATCACCTTATTGACCCTGATCATTTTAAGATTGGTCATGGACCTCGCTATATTGACCTTGTAGGTAATTAAAAGGGATTCCCATGTTCTTGATGTGGGATTTTTCTATGTGCATACCTTCAGTGTGAGTGTGTGTATCGAGCTGAGAGTTTGTGGCCAATGTAACTTTTGGCAGGTCAAAGGGGTCAATGGGTTTGGAAGGATCAATAGGTTCACAAGAATCGATATGACCAAAAGGATTGGTATGATCAAAAGGATCAATAAGGTAGTGAGGATCATCAATAGGGTCGACCCAAGTAGATGGCCTTCCAAAGTTTTGTTGATCTGAAAGAAATGGGTTTTGTTGATCTTAAAACAAGGGATTATAGCACAGCTGGAACACCAAAATTTGATTTAGACTAGGATCTATATTGAATGGTGAGGAGGAACATGAGGATCCCTCTTGACTATCAGATTGAACAATAGGTTCAAAATGACCTCTTCCTTGATTATGAGATCTACCTCTACCTATTCCAGAACCACGAATGGGAAATATGTTGCCTCTTCTAATCATAAAATGCATAGACAAAGATGAAATGAGAGAGAACTTAGGATCCAACTTAGAACTCTGTCTCTAGAAATAACGAAAAGGAGATAAAGGCTAGAACAACCAAGATGTGAAATGCACCCAGCATGAATCATCGAGAGTATGGCTAGAATAGCTGAGATGTGACTATCACGTCACAAGGTACAAAAGCACAGAAAGGTACGATAGAGAACAAAGAGGCAAAATGAGTTTGAGAAAGAATCAATCAGTTTGCAACTTGAGACAATCAGTTTCAAACTGCAGACAACAAGGAAATAGTCAATCAGATCTCAGACAAAAATCAGATCAGGCAAAAAACACATCAGTCAACAGAAAATAGCTCATTGTTTTTAGACACCAGGGTATAGATTTGCATGATAAAGTGCTAGCTCATGCGAGGAAACTCTTAACTTTGAGCAAGAAAATGAAAGCTCACGCGAGGAAATGCTCAGTTTCTGGAATCTCGCGCGAGAAAACTCTAGGTTTCGATAGATCAACTCAGTTTTTGAGACAAAAATAAGATTTTGAGACACAGTTAGGACTGTTCTCTGACAAAATTTCCAAATTTAGGATATTTTTATGACAATTCAAATCAGCAATCTCAGTTTGAATGTGACAAGCAATCGTTAACAAGCACAAAGTTTTGATCAAGCAATAGTGACGCAAGAAGTAGTCACAAACAGTTCTACCAAGGACAAGGCTACTTGGAAGAATCATGGGAGTATTTGTTTAATTATGATTGGATAGTTTAAGACTTGAAACAAACACTTAGTTATCCCTACAAAAAAAATGGTAGAGAAGACAAAATTCATGCCTCACTGGCTTATGTGTATGCATGCACCTCACACAGCAGTGTCACCCCCGAGAGGGCGCCTGTGTTTTTGGTGTTTCCAAGGACTCGGTAATATATTTTTGAAGGTTACCCTTAAATTAGGGGCCAGCATCATATATCACTTCAAGCATCCAGGTGCATACCTATGTTGAGAATCTAGGGGAGAGATTCTTCCCCCTCCCCACGCACAAATTATGTCTTCTTTCAGAGGTGATCTGGGTAGGCAACTAACTATTAAATTTTTTAGTGGGCTTCCATTCACAATAACCTTTAGTGTCCCTAATACAGGGTTGGGGCCTCATAGCCACACCAACACTTGAAATTCATACACCCCCGCAAGAAGGGCTAGGAGCGATGTCACTCAATACAACAGACAAGGCTTTCTCAAGATGATAGTCAGAATCATGAGAAAGAAGTTACCATGGATTTGGATTCTTTGGACTCGACAAAGCATACTTTATTATAGTGAGGTGGAATCACCGATGATAGGTGTGTACTCACTTGGGTCATTCCCAGAGGTTCAACTTTCGGCAGGCCCTCTAAAGGTGACACAAAACTTGGCTCGAATTCAAGGGTCAGATTTTCTGATTCTCTCAAAGAGAGAAGAGCATACTACTCTACCTCTTCACCTTACCCAAACATGCAAGACATATTCATCACCAAGATAACTCTCCTCCAACCAATTCACATGCTTTTGGGTGTCTGATTCTCTCAAAGAGAGAAGAGCATAATCCCCTGACAAGTGAATGTGCTAAAGGTTTGTTAACTTTCCTTGCTTCCCTAGGTCTCCATCATGTTAGCAATGTCTAAGTCTCAGATTCATCCATGGGCATCACTTCCATGTAATGAAGAGCCTATTCCCCTATTTTTCTATCAAGATTCCCAAGAAATTTTAACAAGGCCCTAGTTATACTATGTGATGAAAGCAATAAACAAGCACGATGTTTTAAAACGATCTTTGACAACCGTCTTTCAAGAAAACTGTTAGCAAGTTTATGTCTTCATCAAGTGACCTATAGCCCAGTATCATGTTGTCAGAGAAATCAGAAATATAAAAATTGCAGCATGTGAAAATAATTAAGAAAACAGTAACAATGATTGCAGAAACTGTGAAGTTACAAAGACTGGCACCAAGTCTCACGTGAGGAAGTACAAGGCTTCGTGCGAGGAACTACAAAACTTTGTGTGCTACGCTTTGAATTCTCATGCGAGAATCTGTACACAAAGAAGTATGGGCGTATGGTAGAGTACAGAATTTTGTCAGAAAATTTTTCGAGAGTGAGATCAAAAATCAATTTTCTACCCCACGGTGGGCGCCAAAATGTATGTGTCTGAATGTTGACCTCTAAATCAGCCACAACACAACATAGTCATTGCTCAATCATTGAATTGTGAAGATGAACATGAATTGCTCATTCCACAATATTGATTAAATTGACCTGTTGCCTCCTATTTAGTTGGGGTGTTTAATTACTCTCAGAACGAGAGCCAACAACCATAGACCATTGCTAAAATGGAGGATTTGAAAGCTTTGAAAACTCAAATTAAATTATTCTATATGAGAGATACAATTGTAATCTAAGAATGAAGATGCAGATTTTAAGCTAAGAAACCATAAAAAGATTACATAATTAAGCTATTTGATAAGTAAACAAACTAAATTAAGATGAAGAATTCCATTAACTCAATGAAATTACACTAAATATGTAATAAAAGCTTGGAAATATGAGAGAATTGAGACAAGAATTCACTATAGTTTTGGTACTCTAAAAATTGTTCCTCTTCAAATGAAGGAAAGAAGGTCCATAATATAGAAAAGCCTAAAGAGAGGATGAAGAGTTTCTTGGAAATAAATGGATGACTCTTCATCTCCATGGAGGAAGGTGAGACAAAAATGAAGGAATTATTTAATTAAATAAATTAATTATTGCCACATGGGTGGCTTTTCATTTTGTTTGAATTATTAAATTCAAATGAGGATAATCCATCCAAATAACCAAATAATATTTAATTCACTTGATGTGTATTAGCTAAAGGGGGTGGGGTTAATTTAATTTAAAAGCACTTAGGACTTTAGAACTAAATTAGTTAATCATAGGGATTTTTAGCTAATAAATCTTGAAAATTTAGGAATTAAATATAGTGTAATATTTATGCAAATTTAGGTTTTTTGCATTTGAGACTAAGTCAATTAAAGACAATTAGGAAGGAGAATTTGCCTAGTACAATAGGACTTCAATGATGATAAAATGCACCAAAATTGATTAGAATTGTAAGGTGCCAATTTTGGGGTGTTACAATATTTACTCAGTAAACTAAAAACTCAAGAACAAAAGCCTAGACTATAAGTTGCATTCACTATTGATTGATAACTCGTTGATCAATCCTTGTACAATATTACCTCCAACTACTTATACCTCTAGAAATCTTGGAATCTTGTTATGAACCAGGATGAAACAAGTTACGGATTGATAGTTAAAGATATAATTTATTACAACAAAATTGGAACTTGCAACAATATGTGAAGACAAGACTTAAAATGTGTGTAGTTCCTTTGACAACTGGCACCTTTGTCCAAGAATATTCAAACAACTTCTAATGTGTCTCGAGTATCCTTAGCTACTTTTAAATAATAGATTTCCCTATGCTCATAGGGCAGGCGTTGAGTGTCCTTTAGTCTTCAATCTCCAATGGTGGATAATCAATAGTTGTTCTTTTCTTCTTCTTCAGGTTGTTGTCCCATTTTGTTACCTCTTCATCTGATGCCCACTCAAAATAATTTATCTTAGCCAACTGCTTCACGGTCTTCTCCCACCTGGAGTCGGTTATGGCTCTGGTATCAACAATGAGCTTGGTGAAATTTGAATCCACCTTAAACATGATATCAAGTATTTTTTTGAATGAGACCATGTTCAAGGTATTATCTCTTTTGTCCATCTTCTCATCAAACTCATCACTCCAAGAAGTCATAACCTTTAACTCTTCATTATTACTATAAATTGTAGGCACATAAGGAATATATACAAGAACCAACAGACTCAACTTTATCCTATCCTAGTTGGCCTTCCCTTTGAAGAATTAAAGAGATGAATTAACAGAATCAATCATCTCTCTTGTGTCAGTGATAGTTTATGGTAAATCGGGCCTATACCGCTGCACAACCTCAAGATTTTTGAACAGGGCTCCTCTGCCAGACTAGGAAGTAAACAATTGCTCTAGGGTAGCCAAGGCATATGTGATATATTTTTTAGTCCTCTACAATGTGATGTGCGAATTGTGTACCACATCAATCTTAGTCTTTATAATTTGTATCATATGTTGTAAAATCTCCATAAGTGCAACCAATGAAATCTCATTCTTGTTTCTATTTGACTCTTTCACTAGTACCTCATCAACATGCATAGGCTATGTATTATCAGAGATTGTAGTTAGTCCTAATTCATTATGCACCTCTATGGTTGCATCCTTCATCTACCTTCCAAATGTTGTTGATTGTTGTAGCTCTTTAATCTCTTCCTTAGCAATATCCAATCCTGAGTGTAGGCACACTTCACTATCGCCTCTTTATACTTATTTGATATTGCAGTTAACTGGTGATATGTTTCTATATATATCTTAGATATCTTATTTATCTTAGCTAGGTTTAGAAAGGAGAGTTTTTGTAAATCTTATGCGACATCAGTGTCTCTAGTATTCTATAAGTTCCAGATTATCTTGTCAGCTCTTTTCTCCTGCTAGATGTTCACTAGGTGTGGTTTTTTGATAAAAGGTGCTAACTGCCATAAAAAAAAAGTCTTTGATTTGGGATCAAATCCTAATCCTCTTATTATGTCCCTTATCTCCACCCCATTCCTAAATAATTGTTCTGGCTATTATCTAATTTGATCAATGACAAATTTTGACTGCATATCCCAATCTAGCAATAAAAGCATGCCACTCCTCTTTACTAGTTCTCTATCTTGATCCTCTATTATTTATTTTGATTTAGGATCATATTCTTGTAGAGCTTTAATTATTTTCTCTTTTGTCTCTCCCTCATCACCTTCAAATGTGAGGGTTGATCTTAGCTCCTTCTCTTTTAGGGAGTACAGTAGACTTTTGAACTCTAGAGTCTTCATGAATTGGTTATCTTTTAAGAATTCCTTTTCCTACAACTCCCTTTCACTTGGCCTTAATACCATTATAAAATCAGTGCAAAATACCTTCTCTTCCTCAAAAGGAACAATGGTTAACTACTTCCTGATATTCTTAAAGTATGGACCTTGCCCTTGGACTAGCGCAACTGCCATATTCCTCAATGTTCTCTCTTCTGACCTTGTCTTCTCCATGTCCTCTAAGGGATAATGTGTTGCATATTATTCCTTCCTCCTATTGTCAACTTATTCTTCTAAATCAATCTCAATGGAAGCTACTTCATGCATCACTATTTCCTTGGGCATCTGAGCCATAAGTTGCTCATATGCATCTATCATTTGGTCAAACTTTTGTAGGTATGGAGTGTTAGGGAAAAATCCAAAAAAGGATTCATCCATCTCCTTCAATTATTTCTCCACCCTTTTTAGATCATCCCACTTCCTACTCCTTTCAACAATCTCTCCCAAATCCAGCCTGTTCCTGATCAAATCCTCATACTCCAAAGGTTCATGATCTTTCACCTTTTGAAAGAAGGGAATCATCTCTTTGCATTCTTGCTTGATGAATCCCTCAGAGTCACATTATCTTTGGATAGGACATGACATCCTAAATATTATTATTAAATCATTCACTTGATCTAAGCACTTCTTCCCAAACTGGAAGTAGTGCACACCCACAACCTAGGCAAAAAGGTTCACCTTTTGTGACGCTCTAAGAGGTCCTTGTCTGATAGGGTTAATTTTCAGATGAATTCAATCCCGACAATCCTAGGTGGCACTATCCTAGGCAATACATTTGGTGGCTAGGGACACCCATAAACTCTAATAATAGTAACGTTGTCAAACATATGGAAATCCCCCTAATTGTGCATAATAGACTAGTTCTCCATGAACTTCCTAGGTCTTAAAACTTTCCCAACCCCTCCTATTAGCCTTTCTATGTTAATTCCTAAAATTTCATAAATAGGGTGCACAATCCAATTTTGAAAACAATTAAAATTGGACATCCTAGAGGCACTATCCCAAACTTGAGCCCACCTTTGAACATGTTGCGAGCAATCAAATTCATACCTAAATAACTCAAGGTCGCCATCCATGCTCTGATGGTTGTAGTACATAATCAGGTGCATTAGCAATGATTAGTGTTTGAATCTGTCTTCTGTAGGCTTCTTAGTTGCTTATATTTGTTTCAATCCTTCCTAGAGCTCACTAACTATCCAACCCACATAATCATAGTCTTTATTGACATCAGGGTTTTGGATGTCCATTGACATTTGCAGTAAGTTAGCAGTCAGTGTTCTATCCCCTTCAACACCCAGTACCTTGCAAAAATCATATATAGTGCACTGAAAGAAATGGTGAAACTTGGTTAGGTCATAGGATGACATTAATTCCTAAGAAATAATTACCCTTCTACCATCATCCCTTGGGATAAACTTGGGCATTACATTCTTCCTGATAAGCTTGTGGAACTTTTCAAAGTTCCTTCTCTTTATCTAGCTCTATGTATGTGCACATGGCACCAGTGTTTTCAAAAGCCTCCACAATATTGGCCCGATCAATTTTGACTAATTTAGACATATATTTCTTCCTTACTATTGTTGTATCATCATCATACTTCCTAGCAAATTCCCTTGAAAAGTCAAAATCCATATACACATCAAGGAAAATTAATTTCCCCAAAATTATGTCCCAAGAGTTATAAATTGGAACTTCTTTTACCTTGTTCTCCCAGAAAAAGTTGAATAAGAATGACCCACTCATTCCTAGAGTGTCCACATTCTTACACTAGCCCCATGCATCCTGCCACTGAAACTCATTCGTAGAATTTGAATTTGAACAATCTAGAAACATATTAATAAATTCATCAGAGAGTTGACTACCCTTCTCCTTCTTAGCGAGTGACCCAGTAGTTGATTGGATCATCTTAATATACTTTTGTATATGCAACTAAAAGCAACTTATCTTCAACTACCAAGCTCTGGTTCTACAACTTCAATCTTCTTTCACACAAAATCTTTGTAAAGCGAAAGGGAAAGGTACTGAGAATGATAGCCTACATTCATTTATAGTTTTTGAGCTAGTTTCATGTTGTCACCTTGATGCACTGTCCTTAATCATCATACAATCTCTACCTCATAAATTCTCACCAATTTGACACACTATAATAACTCTAGTTTTATGTTATGATTTCAAACCCTAACTGTGCATCTTAATGGGTATTTCTAGATATCATGATTTGATTGGGCAAATATTCTATCCTTTTTCACTTTACACTTTATCCTTATCAGATCGCCAACACTTTTCATTAACCGCAGCGAGCTGACGATTAACATTTCCTTTACGCTTGCCAAGTCGCAGGCATTTTTCATTTACCCTTGTTAGCTATTGTGAGTTGGCGATGACCCTTCATTTATCATACTCGCTGGATTGCCAAAACTTTTTACTAACTACCTCATCCTTCCTGACCTAGTGAAAACAACTTTCTTCTAACATCCTTTACTTATTGCAAGCTCGTTAACTATTTTATCTAACTTCTCAACCTTTCTACAATCTAGCAACAATTCCCTTTACTTAACATTTCCTCCTTATCGCCAACTTTCCAAAAAAATTCATTTAATCATCAATAGTCCAGGAGCTAGTGACTAAACATTTTATTTCATCTATTTTCCTTTATCGCAAGCTCGCTGACATTATTAACTTAACCACTTAATCCTCCGTGAGCTGGTGACTAACCTTCATAGTTTCACCAAGAGATTGAGACTTATCAACATCTTGTCAACTCGCAAGCAAAACATGTTAGTGCTCAAAAGGGCCCGCGAGCTAGCGATCAAAACATAAAACACTTACTCACTGGATCCCTAAAAAAAACTTAACCGTGATATAACATTAACAATTTAGTGACAAGGCAAAAATAAAATTGTTCTCTATGTCACCACATTTAACTACAAATTTGTTAGACATTCAACGAATCTGTGACTAACATGAAACTTGACACTCGCGCACTCATAATGGTTATTGCAATGTACCCCAAATATTCTGTGACCTAGCAATCAACATTACTTCTAGGTTGTGAGTTAGCGACTAAGAACCAAAAGGAGACTTAACTTAAAACCCTTATTTAGCCATTTTAAAAAAGAATACAAGCAAGACCATAAAGTGAGAATAAAATTTTAAACATATTGTCGAAGGAAACATGAAACAAACCTAAGCCAAACCAAGATACAAAATGGAAAATTCATGACCAACATCTCATATGTGGGAAAATGTGTCACATGCAAGATTGGAACTTCAACTTTCACCCCAAATGCCTCTCTCACCTGTATTACCCAATGTGGGTTGAATTGTCATTCATCAATCTAGCCTTCAAACCATTCTTAGAGGATGTAGTGGTCTAATTAGGCAGAGTAATTTGGTGTAAACATATTATTGAAATGTTTTAAAGTCTTTGAGTCCACCCAAGGTCTTGTGTTGAGGTAGATCTAAACAATTCATTGCCAGAGAACATTAGACTTTCCTACCCAAGTTTTGAACTGGTTTGGTCAATAGTTTATTTAAACAAGCCAAATGCATGGTTTTACTATTTAAAGGAAGGTCACTTGAACCATGAAATTCCTATAAGGAGAAATAACTCCTCTCAAACCTTTTCTTGATAGGGATAAAAGAAAATGGTGGAGGAATGGCGATAACGGTCGGAGGAGTGGTGGCAATGGTCAGGAAGAGAAACTTTTTGACAACACTCTGGGTTTGACTATGGTGGCCGATCCACCCGTAGATGGCCTCAGAGGCGAAACTCCTTTCACAACCTTTCTTCCTTTAATGGGCCTCGTCGGAACTGGAATAAGAATCAAAGTTATTCCTCGCATGGTTTTGGGCATGGTAGGGTTTGGGAGAATAGGCAGATGAATCCCTTTAGTAAATCCCTCCCATCCCAAAAAATTTTAAATTTTCATCAAATCAAGAAGAAGTTTTGGAGGCCAAAATCCCCTCTGACTGTGGCTTGCGATTCTCTCTGGGTGAGTAACAATGTGAAACTTGTTACTGATTTATCTATCTTAGTTGAAAACTCACATTGGGTTGAATCTGTTAGCTCTCTATATGATTCTGCCTTTGTTTTAAAGTGAATGGGCGCATGGCGATCTCTAAATCTGGTCAAAGTCTGGTGTGTGGCACAATGGAAATCCTTCTGTTTTATTAAACCCCTTTCGAATGGGTTTTATATGGTTACCTATTCCTCAAATCAAGATAAGCTCTAGATCCTTGCCAATGGCCCTTACCTTATTAATGGTCAAGGTGTATTTATCAAGGACTGGCACCCAAATTTAACCCCATTGGAGGAAAAGGTCAAAGAGATCCCTATTTGGTTCAAACTCTCTAATCTTCCACAGGAATACTAGGGTTCAGAAACCCTAAAAGCTATAGGGGATCGGCTCGGGACCTTTGTCAAATCGAAGGAGGTCATTAATTTCCCTGATCTCTCCATATGCCCTAGGGTGTTAGTCTAGAGACAAGAATGTTATAAGTGCCCTGATTTCCTTGTCTTACACTCTGGTAATGGTGAATGGAAACAATAGCTTGTAGTGGAAATTGGGGAGGATGGAGAAGGTATTATTGAGAAAGATAAATTGAGAGAGGTGGGTAAGGCAAAAGGTTTGGAAGCGGGTAGGCTTATTGATGACATTTCAAGGAGGATGGAGGAGGAGTGCAGTGATGATGAATTCTTATTTATGGAAATCTTTAAGGTGGACTGCCCTTATGCTCAACTATTGGAGACTGCCTCATTTTCTTGGGCTGAAAATAGGAAAAAAGCTATACACTTGATCTTTAGGGGTGACGAGGTTGATGTGGGAAGTGATGAGTCAAATCTCTTCTCTACATAGGTGGTTTGGGAAACCCCTCCTTTGGTTTCCCTGGCCACTCTAGGTGTTGCTTCTGATCAAAGGGATAAGGCAGAAAGGGAAGATTTGGGATAGTCTTCAGATTATATCCATTCTTCTCCAACATTAGGACAGTTGGTCATTGTTGCTCCGCCCACTAAATTTTGTCAAGAATGACCCACTTAAGTGGATTTTGTTATCCCTGAATCTATGCAAGAAGACATGCCTGATGATATTGACAATGTAGGTATGGAGGGGATGAATAGGGGACAGCATCCCCTAGATGATGCTAAATGTCCCTATGGGTATGGTATGCATCTATCTCTGGACCGCTTCAAAAGTAAAAATGATGAGGAGCCAATCTTTAAAGACATTTAAATTTCCCCAATAAGAAATCTAGATAGCTCCTTTGAAGCTGTGAGAGACAGTGGTGGGGATATAATGGCGTAAGGCTCAGACTTTGAGTCTTAGGATGAGGAGGGCATGGGTGATGAGCTAGGGTTGTTAGACTCACCGAGTATTATGGACCAAAGAAGGGTGGAACAAACATCATCTGGTTTATCTAAGCCCAAGCTAGGGGAGAAGAGCAAGAGAGAGCAAAAATCTAGTAAGTATCTTCTCAAACTTGTGGGGAGTGCTTCTAATCAAGCCAAAATTGAGGTCAGGAAAAGGCTACGCCTTTTCCTGGTAGCTATGAAGATCCTCTCGTGGAATGTTAGGGGCTGCAATGCCCCTGACAAGATTCATCTGATCAAGTGTTGTCTTGATCAGCTGAGGCCTGACATTGTGTTCTTATAGGAAACTAAGATTAAGGATAGTGACTTTGGTTGGTTTTTAAAATATTTTTCTCGTTGGGGTGGGGCCTTGAGTGGAGCAGATGGTTCTTTTGGGGGTCTTGGGGTTTTTTAGAACTCTAGTATGGTGGATGTCAGAATAGTGGATAAAGGGCATTTCTGGTAGCATTGTGAGATAAGCTCTAAACAGCTTTTGGCTAAATTTTCAGCTTTCAATATTTATGGACCGAATAGTCCTGCCCTTAAATCACAATTATGGAAAGATTTATCAGCCCTTGTAAATTACCAGGATGGGGGCTCTCAATCCTAGGTAGAGACTTTAATGCAATTAGGTGCCCTTCAGAGAAAAAAGGTGGTGCTGGTTGGGCAGAGTAGAGTCAAAAATATTTTGATGATTTTATAAACTCTAATGGTCTTGTAGAAGTCAACTCAAGTAATGGTAACTTTACCTTTACAAACTATAGGAGTGGATTCTTAAACATTGCAAAGAAGCTAGATAGGTTCTTACTGGCTGGAAATTGCGATGAAGTGAACTGGATCTATAATGCTGAAATCATGCCTTTGACGGGGTCAGACCATTATCCTATATGCTTAAAGATTCAAGAGGATGCTACCCTTGTTCGTGCCCCTTTCAAGTTTGAAGCAATGTGGCTTCAGGCTGATAATTTCTTGGATAAGGTGAGTCTGTTGTGGAGAATTACACCTAAAAGAGAAGGTAATAAGGCTTTCCTTTTCTTTAAAAAATTACAGTTCCTCAAAGAATAACTTAAGATTTGGAATAGGGAGGAATTTAGGAATATTTTTGTGGATAAACTAGCAATTGAAGTTGAATTAGAAGGTTTGAACTCAAAGGTGATAGCTGATGGAATGAGGCAGGAGGACTATTTGGAGGAGGTGAGCCTTTCTAAAAAATATAAGGAAGTCCTAGCAAAGGAGGAAATTTTTTGGCAGCAGAAATCTAGCGAAACATGGTTAAAAGAGGGGGATCGTAATACAAAGTTTTTTCATAATGCTGCTAAGGTAAAAAGATCTCAGAACAGAATCTTCTCAATTCAAGATGGGAATGGTAGGGTCCTTTCCAAGCCTACAGATATTAATAGGGAGGCAGTTAACTACTTTCATAATATTTTTGGTGCTCCTACTCTTCCTCCAAATTTGGACTCTTACATCCTTGATCTTATCCCAAGATGTATCTCTGATGTGCAGATTTAGGCCCTTAGTAAACCGGTCTCCTTTTCATAGGTGAAGGCTATTCTCTTCAATTTGGGAGGGAATAAATCTCTGGGCCCTGATGGTTTCTCAGCCATTTTATTTCAAAAATCCTGGTCAATAGTAGGAAAGGAGATGTGGGAAGTGGTGGAAGAATCTCAGGCTGAAGGTTTTATTTTGAAAGATTTCAATAACTCTTTCATTGCCTTAATTCCAAAAAAAGTATAGAGAGTGTCCTTTAATGAATTTCGACTGATATCTTTGTGCAATACTATTTACAAGGTTATCTCTAGGGTAATGGCTAATCACCTAAAGGTAGTTCTCCCCTCTATTCCTTCCCCTTAACAGAGCAACTTCATGGCAAATAGATCTATTTATGAAGGGGTTGTGGTTGCCCATGAATCAATCCATATGGTTAGAATAGCACATGTAGAGAAGATGATGATCAAACTAGACATTCATAAAGCTTATGATAATGTCCATAGAGGCTTTCTGATCAGTGTGTTGAAAAATTTTGGTTTTTGTGACTCCTGGCTTAAATGGGTGGGCAGTTGTATTAATACTCCTAGAATCTCTATTTTGGTGAATGGTAGCCCCCAAGTTTTTTTTGAAACTAATAGGGGGGTATGCCAGGGTGATCCCATCTCCCCCTTTCTGTTCATTATTTTGGTTGAAGTTCTGGGGAGACTTATATCTAGCAAATGTTCTTCTGGCCAATGGAAGGGTATTAAAGTTGCGGAGGGGGTGGATCCTATTTCCCACTTACAATTTGTGGATGATACCTACTTAATGGGGGATGCCCCTTTAAGGGAAGTGAGGTTGATAAGAAAGACTATTGATTCTTACAATGTTGTATTGGGTTAGAATGTTAATTGGAACACATCTGAGGTTCTCTTTTTCAACACCAGTCAGGGAAAGTAGAGGCAAATTTATGGGATCCTTGGTATGCAATTGGGTAAACTTGTGGGAAAGTATCTCAGCATCCCATTGTTTAGTGGAGCTTACAAGTCTCATCTCTAAGAAGACCTTACCAAAAGCTATTTAAAATGCCTAGGTGGTTGGAAGAGTAAATGTCTTTCTTTTTCTGGGCGCATCCTAATGTTACAATCAGTGGTCTCTGCTATTCTGGTGTTCTCTATGAGCTATCTCAAGTTACCTAAAAAGGTTAGTGATGGTAGATCTACTTCTTTCTAGAAGGATTCATGGAATGGATACCTAGCCTTGATTGAGGATGTTTCTCTCCATGAGGTGATGAACATTTTCACAAATGCTTGGGGTGAGAAGTTGGTGGACTATGTCGTATTGAATCCAGACTCTTTGGGTTCACAGTGGACATGGTAGGCTGGCAGTCAATTGGGCCTTAATGACCTTCAATCTGCTCTCCTCAGATCAGTTTTTGAGAGTAGAGAAATTTTAGTCACTGACAAGGCTGACTCCTTGATTTGGTGTGCTTCCAAGATTGGTCAATATTCAGTCAAACTTGGATATAAAATTATGGATAACCCAAATCAACATGGGGAGTGGCCTAATAAATTATGTTGGGGGAAGGATTGCCTCCCTAAAGCTAGCTCCTTTGCATGGTTGGCTATGAGGGGTTGCATCTTAATAGGAGAAAGAAGGAAAAAGTATGGTTTCATTGGTCCCACTAAATGTGTCCTATGCGGGGAAGCAAATGAGGATGTAGATCATCTTTTGGTTCAATGTAAATTTGCTAATGCATGCTGGGATATGATTAAGAAGAAGTTGGATTGGTCAGGGGCCCTTCAGAATTCAATCAAGGCACTTTTTCTTAGCTGGCCTTGGGAAAAACCAAAGTCTATCTTGTTTAAGGTATGGCAAATTTTTCCTTCTATTGTGGTATGGGAGTTATGGAAGGAAAGAAACCGCGAGATTTTTGAGGACAAGGAAGAATCCCTTGAAAGGGTCATGTTTAGAATTAATTCTTCCATTGAGGAGGTGTTGGGTGCCTTGACTTTTCTACTTGAGTCCTCTACTCCTTTTACTTTAGTGGATAGGAGAGTCCAAAGTGAATGGTCATCTACTCGCATTTGATTTAGGAATGGAGGTCTCCTACCTAGGAAACATAAGACATGTAGAGAAATGATCAAATGTGAAACCCCAGAATGGGGATGGCTGAAAGTTAACTTTGATGGTGCTTATAGAGGGAATCTTGGCCCCTCTGGTGTAGGAGTGATTATTCATGATTGGACTAGTAATATTCAGGCATATGGTGCCCAAAAGTTAGAAGTAGGAAGTAATAATGTGGCTGAGGTGAAAGTGGCTATTTTGGCCCTGAATTTATGTTTAAAAATGGACTGTCAAAAAATTCATTTGGAAGGAGATTCACAAATTATTATTTAGGATATCCAAAAAGGATATACATAGGCTTGGCATCTTCAGAGATACATTCATGTTGTGCAAGATCTTCTTTCTAAATTTGAGACCTTCAAAATTAGTCATATTCGGAGAGAAGGGAATTGCGATGTAGATATTCTATCTAAGTGAGTTGTTTCCCTTAAAAATATTAATGATGTAGTGTGAGACAATTTTAACTTGTTGACAGATGCGGACTTTGGTGCAACCTTTAATCAGCCTATTTAATTTTACGCACGGACACTGGCAGCCTTATGGTTTTTAATATTTTTAGAGTCCCTTGCAAAGTATCTCACGTGGTTTCAAGTTGGCGATCTCTTGGCTTGTGCAAAAGGTGATGTCCAACCATTAATGAAAGTTTTCCCATTTATTGAGTGTAATTTTGATGGCTATAAAGGAATCCTTTTGGCCCTCTTTATATGCAGATTGAATTTTTTGAAGGCTTGGTATGGTTTTGGAGGTGGTTTTTGAAACACTTGTTTATTGAGAATGGTTGAGATTTGGAATTCAGTAGTACAATGGAAGCTATGTTCTTTGTGGATACTTGCAAGTAATAGAAAGCCTTCAAAGGCCTATTTTTGTTGGCTCGGTTGCGTGGTCTAGTGGAAACAAAATAGGATAAGCTGGCTCAGGTTGTTGGAGATGTTTTAGGGCCCTCCTTTGTGAACAGGAAGAAGAAATGTTGAATCAACCTTGATATAATATCAATGGTTATGGCTTGGGGGCTATAAATTGGGAGAGAGTGTGTGGAAGTGAAGTGGTTGGTGTCTTGTTTATTCAATCAAGACCTACTCTTTGAAATGGAATCCATTCTGGAGTGGGTGGTCCCCAGCATTGGGTCAGATATTTCAAAATGTTTCAAAGATGACAACGAGGCTCAAATTTATGGCTTCGTTCCCTTTATTATGTGGTGGGGTAAGGTGGATAAAGGAAATTTTAGGGTGGACTGGGCTCGATCTTGGAGTTAGCTGAAGGAAATGGTGGCAGAATATGAAGCAGAAAAAGTCACGGAGAAGAGTCTGATGCCTATCATGGTGACGCATTGTAAGAGGTTGAGGCAAGGATGGTTGTGTTTTGAAGGAAGATGAGCTTCTGGTTTGAACATTGGTAATTTTCCCTTTTTTTTATTGTGCCCTCAATGCCCTTTTTGTGCAAGGAAGATGATGAATGGACTCTTATATGATTATTGATGACAGCGGGCTTTTTGAAGATGACAGTTTTTTTGTAGTTGGGGAATGTTTTTTGTTCTCCTAATGGTAGTATTAGGATATTCATGACATGATCTATGGAATTTCGAAGCCTAGCTTGGGTCTATGCATACATCAGGGTGGTTCAAATTTTCTGATATTATCGATACTGACTATTCCACGATGTGATGTTTTTGGGTTTGGTTGCTTCAAGGATGTCTTTTGTTTCCCGCTGTGACATGTTATCTCTTGTATGTTTGCAGATGGATAATGGTTTAGAAGATTGGCATGCATAAATTTTATGTAGATTTTTCTATGATCAGTTGTAAAGAAAATCTGATATATTCGATATACTCATAATGTAATCCTCTTTATATTAATAAAATCATTGTTACCGACCAAAAAAAAAACTCCTCTCAACCTATCAATTATTCCTCATTTAGTGATCATGTCTCATCTCCTAGTCATGTTCACTCTTTGGCCATCGTCCACCATTCTTCTTCTTCTCCACCACATTTTGTTTCTAAATCACCTCTTTCCTATTCTACCACAATCGAATCTTTAGTTACTCATGAAGATTCAACCCTTATTTTAAGGATGATTTCATTACAAATGGATGGACTTATATTAGGAAGAGTAAAAAACCACTTGTCTCTTCTATTTATCCTCCTCCTCCTCCTTCGCCTAAGGCTCAAGAATCTTCTCCATCTCCTTCTAAGGAACACAACTCTTCTCCTTCTCCTCATCCTTCATCTCCTTAACATTTTTCTCCTTATCCCAAACACTCATCCCATTAACCCTTCTCTCATGGATCTACCACCTCTCCCACTTGCTATATATCCCCTTCCACCTCTAAGGACTATATAGAAAAAATTTCTAAATAGAATCTTGATAATAGTTTTAGTGTGTTGTCTCAAGCCAAGGATTCCCCCATCACCATCATAAAATTTAGAATCCTCTCTTGGAATGTTTGAAGGATTTTTCTCCCTAGTTTAAATTATAAAGTGAAGGACATGGATACTAAATGGAAGCCAGATGTGATTTTTTCAATAAGTTAAAATTAGTAATACCAAGATTAATGCTTCATTATGAAATGTTTGGAGAGATGCTAGTGTTTTGTACACATCTCATAATGATGGTAGAGGTGGTGTTATTATTGTTATTTCTCCATAGGTTTCTAAACACATCATTAATAAAGGTGAGGATCCTACTCATTGTCACATTTGGGCTCCCACCCTTATTCAATGTTAGCTCATAGGCTTTTGCTTGATATATTCCCTCAATCTCACTAAGTATTGAACCTAATTATGGAATTGGATGGCTGATAATTTTAATAATGTTAATTTAATTCTCGGGGAGATTTTATATGGTTGAATATTCTCAGGATCATAGCTGGTCTAAACAATATAATCTCAATCAAGAATAATTTGACAGCTAGTTGTTTTTTCATAATTCCTTGTGAACTTAATAGATCCTATTTATGACAAGTTCTCCAGCCAATCCAAAAATTGGTTTACCTGGTCTAATTGTAGAATGAGAGAGGACATAAATTTGATTAGGTTGGATAGATTCTACATATATCCTATTTTATCATTGGTTCAAGATTCAAAGAGTTTCCATGTTCAAGTGAGCTTTTCTACTATTCTTTCTGATAATTTCCCTATAATATACAATATAAGTTTGTCTCTAACTTCACATAATGACCACTCTCTTCCCTTCAAACAAAATATTTCCCATTTTAAAAAATCCTACTTC
Source organism: Thuja plicata (assembly GCA_018584345.1). Lineage (NCBI taxonomy): Eukaryota > Viridiplantae > Streptophyta > Pinopsida > Cupressales > Cupressaceae > Thuja > Thuja plicata. Next base: position 1,920,335 of record MU227197.1, on the reverse strand, counting down.
TTAAGCCTCTCTTTTGGGATTTGGAATTCTTTTCCTAAACCCGATGAAGGGGAGACTTGGATTGATTGGTGGTGTCTTGCCATTACCCATTGCATTAACATCTTACATTCATTTGGTAATAAAATTACTTGGTAACATAGACATAAGTAAAATCCCTTTAGGGTAGACTTTCTTGAGACAATAAAAAATATCTTTAATGATGATCCTTGCAATATTGGCATTCAAACTTCTATTGCTGCTACAAAAGCCCAATTTCATAAAATAGAGAATTATAAAGGACGAGGGGCTAAGGTCATATCTATACTTCATTGGATCAAAGAAGGAAATTCCCAACTATGGTTTTGATTTCACTTTTAATTTTAAATTTACTTAGTATTTATAATTTTCCTTGCTAGGAGACTACCAATTTTCCAATAATTAACATTCATCACTATGTAGAAATAATTGACTCATAATACATTTGATATTTAACATATTTAAGCCTTAATTTCTTACTTCTTTCATAAACATCATTCACAAGGAAGATGGGGATTTACTTGTCAAAGAGGCACTAAGTACTTTTTTTTCTTATTTTAATTGTAAACATGAAAAAGAAAGAATTTGAGCAATAAGGGATGAACATGGCATTCTTTAGAATAACCCCTTTGATATATGAAATATCTTCAAATATTTTTATGAGAATCTTTTTAAGGATGATAAATGGAAATATATTCAACAAACACTTGAATATGTGGCCATAACTTATATTTGTAAAAGAATAGGCTCTGATTATAATCAATATCTAGATAGAATCTGGTCATTAGAAGAGTTGGAAAAGGCCCTTTTCTTTTTGGCCTCTTATAAAGTCTCTACAACAATGACCTTATCATGGAATTCTACCAAGCTATTTAGCAACACATTAAGGATGATTTTTATTGTTTATACCTAAAGGCCTTTAAAAATGGGTTTTTGGGCCCCATTATTAATGGGGGTATAATAAGACTTCTACCCAAAGAAAAACATGAAGTCTCTATTTTTGGATGGCGTCCTATAACCTTACTCAATACCTCGTATAAAATTATAAGAAAATATTTGGTCATCAAAATCAAACCAGTGGTACAAGGAATTGTTAGAGTTGAATAAACAAGTTTTATCACTGATAAATTTATTCTCGATAATCTCATGTTAGCATGGAAGACCTGTGAATGGGCTCAACAAATAAGGAAATTCCATTTTAATTAAGCTCAACTTTGATAAAGCTTATGATAGAATCTGTTGGAGCTTTATTCTTAAAATGCTTCAATAGATTTGTTTTGGTCCTAAACTTAGAGCTTATGTTAAAATAATTTTTCAAGATACTAATGGTCAAATTATTATCAGTAATGTTATGATATAACCATTTCTCTTACAAAGATCTATAAAGTAGGGTTTTCCCCTGACCCCATATTTATATGTCTTACAATCGATGTTCTGGGATATTTACTCCAGAGTGCTAATAATATGAGGCTAATCTCATGAATATCTATTTCTGACAATAGAGTTGTTACCAATTCCCATTATGCTGATGATAACCTATTGTTTCTTCAAAATTATGAAAAAAGTGTTTCCAATGTGATCGACATATTGGGGTTGTGCTATGTTATTTTAGGTTCAAAACTTGCACATGATAAAATAGAATTTTTTTATGGTTCAACACGACCCTATTCCTCATCAGATTCCATGAGGTTGGAAAAAAATTAAGCATGGAGAAATCATGAAGCATCTTGGCGTACCATTTGGTATTAGGGTGTCACTCAAATATATGTCGAATTGGCACCTTAATAGACTTGGAAATAAGATTTTTAATTATGGAAATAAATTCATATCTTTGGTTGGCTAATTACAAGTTGTGAACAAAAAAATTCTTTCTACACATGTGTAACACTCCTAATCTTGGATACCTTCAAAAAAGGGGGATGCACATTTAATCAAAATTATTCATTAATTTCTTTGGGTCAAATGGGATGGAAAAAGAGGATTGATATCTACTTCATGGACTCATTGTATCCAACCTAAATGTAAAGGTGGTTTGGTACTTATAGACCCAAGAACACAAGGATTTTGTTTGGATACCAAGTGGATTATTAGATTTTTTTATGGGGATGAACCATGTAAGATTCTTATACAAAAATGCATTAAATTTTCCATAATAAAGAGCAAATGGTAGCATGTGGGATGACTAAATAAGATTTTGCATGTCCTTTTTTCTCAATTGAAGTTTCTCCTTCCCTCCAAACAATATGGAAGGCTTGGAAACATAATGACTGTCTGTTTAAATGGAGAGGAAACTCACTTCAACATGGATTCAATTTCTCCTCATCCTCTTGTAGAGGCTAAAAAATGGTCAACACCTATGGTCCCCCTTTTTTAACATGTCATCTATCTTGCAGGTTTGATCTTTATCATTCACCGATATTGTGTCATGCTTCATTAATTAAATAATAAATATTATTTAATTAATTACTAGTGATCATCCTCTAAGTTGCATCAATTGGGCCCATTTGACTATGATCAATTAATTAAATCCCATATTTAGGATAAATAACCCATAATTTATCCTTATCCTAAGTCCTATCACTTAATAAATAATTATCATTTATTTATCCCTCTCTTTCATACGCTTTCCCAATTAATTAATTGGCCTTTTTTCTCAAATATGGGAATTATTCATTTTAATTAATTTATAATTCCTAATTTTTCCCAATTCCTAATTTTCCTAATTCATAATTTCCTATTCCTATTTTCTAATTCCCTCATCCCTAATTTGTGCTTACACCCTCCCTTTTCGAACTCTTACACCTTCCCGATTAACTCTTCATCCTATTTTTCCATTTCCAAATGAGTCGTCACTCATTTTTAACATTATTCTATTTTAAACTCAGGATGTGTCATATTTTATGACAAATTACCCATTTTGTGAGTCCTCACATTCAATCTTGTCCGTCGAATCAATTCAATCTTGTTTGTCGATTCGAGTTTCATTAATTGAGCTCATCTCTCTCATTTATCCTAACCACATTTTTTAGTATTCTTGATGTCATTTTTTTTCATGCTATAGGTGCACTTTATCATAAAGAGAGCAACATTTCACACTTTGGAGAAGAAATAAAAGGCATTGGGGTCATATTAAGGGGGTGTCTTTGTTCTAATTTTTATAATTTTATTCACTCTTTCTTGATATCTCTAATGGTTAGGTTGCGATCTTATTTTGTGTGCTTTTGAGGTTTTGTGGTTAACCTTTTCATGTAATATTTTGGATTCCCCATTTCCTACCCTACACTTCTATTTGGAGGAATACACATATTCTCTATCATGATCAACCCATTAATTTGAGCTTTCCAAAGTAGTCTTATTCCATCTTGAAAAAGGGTGTCCATAAATTTTAGAGATCTTTGGGATTTTCATGCTATGTGTTGGATGTTATAACATTCTAATAAATATTAGTTCAATCTAAGTAATAAACACAAAGTCTTTCTGATTTTTGTTCAGTTTTTATTACCGCTAGAAATGACTATGAAATTATGCATCCCTATCATTGTAACTTCTACAAAGACTAGTTATGATGTCATCATATCCCTTTCTTCATTTTCATTATAAAAAATTCTACTTGCAACTACTTCCTAATTTGCACTTAAAGTCCCAATTGAATTTCAAATGGAATTTTAGGCTTAATGAAAAATTTTGGTTAAAGCTAATTGCTCAAATATGGAAATAAAAAGTCAATTTAGATGCACAATTAATTGCTTGGAAGATTTTACATTGCAAATTACCCATAATAGATAGGTTGAAATGTATGATATTCCAATTACTTAATTTTCCATTTTGTTAAAGGCCAAAAATATAAAGCATATCTTTTGCATTGATTTTTAGTTTTTTTACGACTTATCAACTAGTTTTAAAGATAAACTAAAATGGAAAGAATCACTTATTATAGTGGGGTTACGTGCTAATATCATTGATGATGGAGTCAGACATGTTATTTTGTCTCACATATGGAGATACATGTGTAAATCTATTTTTATTAATCACAATGACGCTCACCAAGATGTTGTATCTCTAGAGCTTTACTTAGATATTTTTTTATTGTCCGACTTCACTCTATTTCCAACTACAGGCTAAGGATGAGAAGAATTTAAAGATTTATTTTCATATTCAACAAATCAAACTACAAGTTAGGATTCTTCTCAACAAAAGGAAAATGGTCATGGCACAGGGTATTAGGTATTTCTTTCAACATTGATGGAATTGTGCATTTCTCATACCAGTTTCAACTAGTTGGAATGAACTAGATAACATAAACAAACAAGTTAGTTCATTTTGATATCCACTTAAATTATAATTACCTTAACAAGTATTGTTGTTTTAAAATGTGAAGTATATTAGCTTGCAACTTTTTAAGCTATTATTTTGTCTTTGTCATTCTTAGTTGTTGTAAAAACATGTAATTTACATCTATTTTATCTTTGTAAGTTGTAGTATAGATGTCTATGTATTTTGCAACTTTGATCATTTCTATTTAGGCTATCCTGTTATAATTTGGCAATGTATTTTTGCATCTTTACTTGTATTCTTTTGCCTTATTTCAATACAAAATAAGTATTGTTCAGAAGGGATATGGCCAATATAGTAAGCGATAAAACTAAACTGTACATACCAATTACATACATTTTTTTTAATCAATAAAAGGTCGAAGCCAAAGATTTGTATTCATTATTTATAAAATGAAATTACAATTGCTCCATTTATTGTGGGCACCGGTAGGATAGAATGAAGCTAAGAAAACCTCTGGTCTTTCTTGGGACATTAAGTCTATATCAAAAATTACTCATCTTGGTTGGTTTCCTTTTTCTGGAATTACAAATTTGAGGCCCCATTTCCTTGGGAGCTTATGTTTTTACATCCAAAATAATATAGTTTGTTTCAAGATATCACCTTGATAGAAATCCTAACTTGGTATCACATATCAGAAGAAGAGAAAATCCATTATGTTAACACTTTTTCCATTTGTTCCCTTCCTTTCTCTTAGAGGTGAACCCTCACTATTGAATCCCAAACCATACTGTTACCTAAAACCAAACTCTCCTACTTGTAAAATATCTTTGTTAGTCAATTTAATTATGATTTAAAATACTTTAATCATAGAATTAAACTAATTAAGTACTTTTAGACAGTGAAAAATCAGTTCTCTTACCGATCTTACCTCTCTTACTTTCATTACTCAATTTTTTGGGTATGAAATCTGCATTTAAATATGAGATTATTGAAATATGTATAAGGGAGTAAGTACAGTTATACTACCTTCCCCTGAAGATTTAAAATTCTTCCAAATATGATATTAACCCATAATTTTATTATACAAATTAAATGAGTAATTACAAAATAAGAAATAGAGCAGAGACGTTATAGTTTCCATGAGTAACACTTAGATTAAATGAGTTGGATGATGGGAGGCAAGGATTTTCCCTTACATGTGCCATGCTTTGTTGAAACCAATCAATATACCAGACAAATATTTCTAAAATAAGATACTAGTTAGGAGAATCCACAATAAAGGACAGGTGCAAAAACATTTACAAGAAGAGACATAATATATATGTTCATTAAAAATCGTTGTAAGTGTATATATTGATGACATATAACTGATTGAATGTTTGAATATGTTAAGTTGATCACCGAAATGAAGAAATATAATGCAATACATTAAAATCAGTTAATGGATTGTATTATCATTGATGTCAACTTGATATGATATGATCAGTTATATATAAAGTGTCAAAAGACTTCATAAAATCAAAGAGATAAAGATTATGCTTTCAGTAATGCATAATAGCTCAGCATTAACTAAGTGAATACAATCACTAACGGCTAGTGGAACCCCACGGATAGAGAAATCCAAGAGTAAAGTCACAGTGATGCCCGAGCAAGAAAACTGACAAGCATTACCGATGAGCAGAATCACAAGCATTACCGATGGCCAGAATTACAATGTTACCCGATGGAAAGACAACCCCAATGGACAGACAGCCCCAACGGAGAAGCCCAAGGAGAATTGAAGTGTTGACCAAAGCTATGTAAGAGTTAAACACCAAAATTAACTGAAGTTTAGATATGAAAAAATACTTAGCTGGCAGAGCTAAAGATAGACTTAACTGGTTGTTAACCTTTTTTTCATCGACAAGGTAAATCTAGAGATAAGTAAAAGATTTAAAGTTGTTTTATCCAGTTGCCAAGGAGAAATCTACGGGATAAAACTTAAGTGAAGCTTTAAAGAAAGATTGGCTCAGATTGCAGATCACGCCAAGAACAAGAAAATTAAGAAGTGAGAAATGGTGATATCATGTCTATAAAGAGACAATCTAAGTCATTATGAATTAGGGGAGTGAATAGAGAAAGAGGGCGCTAGAGAGAAACTGATCAAGAACAACTTCATACAATCCTGATCAATCAAGCTGAGGAAAGAGCTAAAGATTTCTGTGGACACCAAGAAACAGAGAAGCACAGCATCACCGAGTAGAAAGAAGTGGAGCAAAGGTATTGAAAGGAGACATTGATCAGAAAGGTACAATGAGATTATAATAGATCTAAAAATCTGCAAGTCTAAGTTGTATGTGTGAATAGATAATTCACTGTTTTAGTTTAACCATTGATTTAGAAAGTCCCTTAACCAATTAGGACTTAACAATCCTTTCTATATTGAGATATATCCCAAGGAGTGTCAAAAAGTTTGATCATGAAGATAGTATGAGTTGCCATATACCATTTGACAAACTACACTGGGTTTGGTCATAGAAGGTAGCATAGAGATGCCCGATATCAAGTGACAAACTATTCTATTTAAATCCTCTAACAAGGTCACACCTAATAGTGTGTTTGTAACCTT